>JAHDVE020011591.1:0-99763 GCA_022606495.2 Halesus radiatus | reverse complement strand
TGCTAAGTGGAAAAAAGGTTGATATACGAGCATTCAAAATTTGAACGCCATTGAAAGGGACTGTTTAAAATTATATTTTTATTTATAGATGCATTGAACAAAAAAATATATATTAATTGATAAACTAAAGTTCTTTAAAACTTAAGACAAGATTTTTGTGCATAGTGCAAAGGGTAACAATTATTATTTTTATAAACAATAATTATTAATCTAAAACACTCATCCAAATTGAAAAAAATATATGTGGAAATGAGTTATTTAAGTGTTAATAAGTGTTTTATTTAAGATTTTGTCGAATTAAGTATGTGGTGTTACCGTTAGTTACAACTATTTGTTGATTTTTGCTAATTCAGTTTCGAAATTATCCGTTGATAGCGGGATTTTATAACGCAACATTAATGATTAATATTAGAAGGATATATTTTATTTTTTATTCTACATTACTTTTATTTATTGTTGTTTGACCTTTTTGTCAATTTCGAAAATAAAATATTATATAAAAATAAAACATGTATAATAACTTATGGACAAATAAATGTTTTTATTATTGAAATATAATATTGTTGAACTAAACTTCTGCTGACAAGCTACTCGTAGTGGCTTAGCGGGTACAAGTTCCCATTGTATGTAATTAATATTATGCAATAAATGTATTTATTTATACTTAATCATTAAATCAAATTTTATACATAATTTCTTCAAAAGATTGGTATTCACACCGGCGTCATTATTAATAAAATAACTAAAACTTTCTTTGTATTGTTTCACTTTATTAATATATATACATGTTTCGAAAGCGACGCTTTCCTCATCAGGAATATATAAAGTACTAAAACAATAATAATATCAAGTACAGAAACATGATAAACATAGTATCTTTGCTTAACGTTGTTACTTTTTAGTATTCTATATATTCCAGATGAGATGAGCAAAGCATCGCTTTCGAAACATGTTGATATATTTTTTTATTTAAGTTTTTAATCCAGCAGGACTGGGTGGGTAGTGCGAACCCAGTCTGCCATATCACATGAAACACATACAATATAAATGGAGAAATGAATACAATAAAATAAATAATAAAATAATAATAATAATAAAAATGAAAAAGGTTAAATAATAATATAAAAAAAAGAAAAGAAACGTATTAAATAAAATAAAAAGTAATTACGAAAAGATAATTACATCAAAATAAAAGAAGTAAAAACTTAATAGATAATAGTAAAATAGAATAATTTAAATAAATTTAATTGATATGTACATATTATTAAGTGAATATAAAGAAAATTTAATTTTAATTAATTTACACATTTTATACATTTAATAGCATATCTGACATTGGATCGTAGACACGAAATAAGCAAAGTAGATTGATTTATAAAAGAAAATGAATTCAATCCAATGAAGTTGCTTTTAGGAAGAAAATAGAAAGAATGGAGGTGTTGAAAACATCATTAAACCGATTCCATTTGAAGCGATTCATCTAGCATCATCTGCGAGAAGGATTTGCTGCCTTCTGTCTATGTTTGGATAAAGATCCATTGGGAGATGATTTATCTAAGAGAATTATCTCTGGCACAGTTCAGTAAACTCGGCAGTGCGTAACGGATCTCATAAAGTTGTAAACACACATATACTGTAATCTTTTGAACACGTAGGTACTGTAACTAAGATGCGCGTTGGTAGATATATCTGCGTTTCTAGCATATTACAAGAAGATGCTGTACGAGCTAATACCCTCTCTAAGAACTTCTCGTGAGATAGCTTGGGAGATGTGTGTAGAGGAGGCGGTGAGGGGGAGGTACTGGCGTGCACGACGGGAGAGCCGAGGGGGAGGGGACGCCCCCAGAATAGCACGGCGCGCTCGGCGACCCACGCGCGCGCGCCGGGCACTACCATATTAGTACAATAGTGCGGCGGTCGGGCAGGAGACTACAACGCATTTGCAGCTTATTTGGAGATAATGGCAGCGCTCAGATTGCTTTCGCCGCACAAATTTTCATGACTTGGTTTTTCTTTGTCACGTTGAAGCGGGTCTTTAATACGCAGCAGGGGTTCATTGATTTACGACTTCTTCAGAAGATATTCAATTTAATAAGCATGCAAAATATTTGTAATTTATGTGACTTGCGTAAAATTTCTCTTCAGAAATATAGTAACACCAATATTGTGGAATATTTAAGGTGCTTTTCTTTAAAGTGCCCATAGCATGTTTCTTTTCGACGATTGTTAAGAGGGCAGGTTATTATTGTATTACTAAAATTGTATGAGACCACTGACGTTAGAGTTGATAGACTCGCCCTAAGTACCATTTCGAGGGTTAAATGGAAAGGTCACGTGACACCCATTTTGGCACCAGCTTAGTTTACTGCCGTCCACATTTGTTCCGTGTGATTTTAACTGCGGTAAGCAAAAAAAAAAACATTTATAAAAAGAGTCGAACTAAATAAATAAAATAAAATAAACTAAATACTCCAACTAAATATTCAATTTTTGCGAACAAGCTGAAGCTTTTTACTTATTTGATGTTTTACTTAAAATGGGGGTACGCTTAGCTCACCCCCCTTATTTTGGTTTCTAAACTTTACGTGTTAGGGCATCTTCATGTATTATTTGCTCTATGTATAGGACTAAATGCTATGAACCTAGTACAAAAGGTGAAATCAAACTTCTTATTTCGTCCTCTGTAGGCAATTTTAGGTTAGTTTTTTTATGTGGCATTTTACAGCATCGTCCCTGTCTGTACCTACACCGTACTACATCGGCATCAGGTTGGTCTTGAAGAGGCCGGATGAAATTAAGGTGGAAATACAAATACTCGTGCCGATAGCTTGTCCCACCTTCGGGCCGTCTTGCACGAGAACTAGTCGATAAAACGACCTGTTCTCGTGAAGACGTCATCGATGTTCCTCGCAGACATGTTAGGCGGAATCGTATTCGGACAATCAGCCTGAGTTACTCATCCGAATTTCAATCAATTCGGACCTTTGAGCTGGAGAAACCAGCAAACCTAACCTAGCCCGAGTTCGAATATGGCCATTAGGGTATATATACTCGTATAGGGATGGGTTTTTGGAATCAAACGTGGAGCACGCGGTTATGCAACTGGCAAGGTGAGTCCGTCCACCCTCAAGGCATCCGACATATAATGCGATAGGAAGGAGTGAACCTGGGCATTGAATACATCCATCCATATTACACGAGAGAAGAAACACAGAAACCGGAAAATAATTCCAAATAACTTTCATTATCCATCTTCTCAACGGTGACCGGATAATTCAACACACGTATGAATCGTCACGCTTTTTAAAAGTAATATAAAGTCATTAAAAGTAAGAAAAAAACAGCCCGAAAACTTAACACAATCTAACCTAATTAATCTCAAAATGAAACATGAAACAGAAAAAGACAAAGAGAATAAAAAGGTATCAGTCGCATCTGGAATCGAACCCAGGATCTCTCTCTTGCCGGGACAGCGTTCTTACCACTGAGCTAATGAGACCTGTTTATTTAATGTCATTTTTATCGATATTTTGAGATTTGTTAATATTATCCTCTTCAACGCTTAAATATTACAATGAGTTTTATAAGCTTCGATAAGCTATTCCAGTAAATAGATTTTTTTAATTAATAAAAAAAGGTTAATTAGGTTAGGTTAGGTTAAGATTAAGTTTTCAAGTTAGTTTTTTTCCTAATTTTAATGAGTTTATATCACCTTATAAAGTGTGCCGATTCATACGTTTGTTGAAATGTCATCGTACCTTTCTCAACTTACCCCCGCGGATCAAATACAAAATTCCACGTGCAAAAGCTTGAGCCAGACGCAGAAATGAGTCAGTTAAAAAGTGGAAAGTCGCAAGTAGGGGAAGGTCGCCTGGACTGTGGACAGGCCTGAGTGACACTGTCTGATAGACTTGTCATCCGTCTAGGAGACCTCAAGCGACTAATTCGCAAATAAATATTTTTTGTTTTCTCACGTGACCTAATTATGTCTGTTACTTTAATTGCCAGCGAGTTCGAGGAATGCAACATGTTAAATGTAAGAATATTATTATTGTAGAGAAGAAAGAAAAAATACCCACACGAAAATAGAAACTTTTTGTATGGGTAATTCTATTTTTTCTTGCAGTTTTGCATTTTTAAACAGAAATAAATATTTAATCATTGAAAAAGATAATATTAACATAACCTAAATTAAATATTACAATGAGGTTTTTAAACTTCAACAAAATAATAATAAAAAAAAATAAAAAACAGAAATAAATATTTACAAACAAAACTGGAGTGGTATTTTAATTCAATCGAGTATTAAACTGACCACTATTTTTTCTCATTTTTCATGACTAGATTACATGGATTTTCATAATTACGAATGCATAATGCATATTTGAGCATTTTTCCGTCTATAATGCCAATTTCAGGCATAAAATTCTTCAAAATATGAGCTGCTCAAATAAGAAATAGCCGGTATCCCTGCCTGTTTTCACAAACCGGATTTTTTTATATAAAAAAAAGAGAATGATATATTTTGAGAAACTTGTTATTTTCCTCCGTAAATTTTCTGGCCACCCACCCCACCCCACTATGAAAATTTAAAAAAATCGCAAGTAACCGGTTTCAAAAGATATATTCCTGTTTTATCAATATTTTGGCATCGATAGTGCATATACTTCTCACCATTAATCATCTTGAAAAATATATTTAAAACTTTGAGTTTCTATAAATTTGTTGAGGGTTCAACCAAAAAATATTGAGTTTAGAAGGACTTGATAAAATATCTTCATTATGTAAATGAAACACGTTGTTATAAACCACGAATATATTTTATTTTCATCAACCGGTTTCGCTTAACTCAAGCTTCCTCAGGGGAAATATAATAACTAAATTATAATACAAAGTTATCGGTCATATATATGGAATAAAATACAATAGAATGAAATAGATACATATAGAGACAAAACAAAATATAAGAGGAAGACAACAATAGAAAAACATTATGTGTAAGAGGGAGACATCATTATATAAATATAATAGTGTAATGGGAATATAATGAAGTCATTAAAGCGGGTTATTCCTATAATGCATTATTGAAAGGTGGTTTGTGACAAAGTGTTTGTTTTACTTAATATGATGTCAAACCACAAAGAGATTGCTTCTTATGAAAATAAAATATCTTCAGTTTTCGGAAGCCTAAAATCATTACAATTTTTTCTCTGGGGAAGCCATGACTTTAAATATGTTACTTTATACAGCAGCTTCATATTTAAACACATAACTATGTAAATGTTGGCTCTCGTGCTTAATGCATTATTTAGGCGCAGCTTTCTAACATCTAGTACAATTTATTATTGATCGCATGGTTATATGATATACTATATAGTTGAAGAAGCTAAATTTCCGAGGGATATAAACTGTGTTTAGTTTGCGACGAAGTTCACCGAATCCCGAGTTTATTTTTTTATCCACTGTTTTGGCTACTGGAACCTAGGTAAATATAAATACAATGAGGTTACAATTACGTAGTTACAATAAGACTGTGTTTACACATGCAGAAAATAATCGTTTACGAAAGATATAGCGGCACGCGATTTTAAAGAAAAACAAAATTCGTTGCAGGCCATGCTGATGAAATTGATAAATTGTTTTAGAAAAGAACTTGCAAATATAAGTTTGTTGGGTGTTTTCCGAAAATATAATTTTTAAGATTAAAAAAATGCGATAAAATGCAACAACACCCGGCGAGTAAATGTCAATAAGCAGGCAGCCAACAAAATGACATAATAGCCTAAACTAAAAAAAAATTAAAAAACTACGAAGCATTTATTAGGTGTGCCAGGGCCCGCTCGTTTGCTCATTCGAATTTATAATATAATAAAAATGCTTTTATTGCGTCCGCACTCGAGCAACTTGTGTAGCAGTGACAGTTAAGGAGACTATTTAAAAATCCGTACAAAACCAAAAAAGTCGCCCCAAAGTCGCGTCGTCACGTGTGCGAACGTCCATATATCGCAGTGGATTTCGAGATGGTCTTTCAACTGTCGCCACGACAAAAGTCGCTCGTGTGCGCCTGGCCTAGAGGTATTTTCCAAATACGTATTACAAATCAAAAAAACAATAACAAAATAATGAAAATAAATTGCGTTAACAACATAGTCCTTGAAGTTGGGACAAATATTCAGCGCAAGCGAACTATGCCCTATTTTTTAATGAAAATGTCAAATATTCGAGGGTAGTTACAGCAATTCGTCAACAAAACTTTGGAAAGAAATACCACTATTTATTCGAAGGTCGACATCGCTGCAGTACTTCAAGAAGTTATGCAGCGAATAGTTGCTGGCTGCACAAACAGCCGCACAACACCATAATTGATAAATTATTAAATGAAAACGTGTATTAGTGATTTTGTAAAAAAAAAAGTACTTTAATAATTATTATACAATATATTATATAAAAAAAACTATTTTTATTTAAGTATAGAGTTTTTATATAAGATATGTAACTTTAAGTTTATGTAATTTCTAGGGGCAGTGATAAAAACCAGCTGCACTTTGGCTCACCAATGTATAGCCGTATACTTTTTTGTCAATTGCTAAAATTACATAATATGTCAAATAACTTATCGACAAATAAATCTTTTTATTACTATACACATTGATAGGCATGGAGCTTATAAGAAACAAAGCACCTTTGAAAAATAACTTGAGAAAGAACGATATTTGGGATCTTTAACGAAAAGGCTCATATGATTTTTTTTTATTCCATTTTAAAAAAGGTCGCCGGTAAAGTTGAGTTTGTCAAACTGCAAAACATTTTCGAAGAAGTAAGAAAAAGCGCAACATTTTTCAAAATTAGTTACAAATATAAGAAAATAAATACTAACAACTACTTACACATTTCTAGGAAATACACTTTTCTTACACATTAATAATAATAATAATAATATCTTTATTGAAATTAAATTTAACTATAACTAAAAGACATGAATAATATAATTATGTAAGTGTACAGTGGTTTATAAAGTAAAATAGAAAATAATATAATAACAGTTATAGTTGAAGTTTCGCATAACCCGCCTCACTAGGCTAGCCTGTGTTGAGGCAGTAATTTTGCAAATTATTTTATAATTTTAAAATACCTATGAATATACATTTATATTAAGATATGCTTCGTAAATCGTTGAATCAATAATTTCGAATTTGGGTGAGTGTACCGGTAAATGCCTTATCATTACTTTTAATCCAATTTTTTACATTGTGTTTGAATATTTTTTGTGAATCAGATTTTTTTATGCTAACCGGAAGAATGTTGTAAATTCTTGTTGCAAAGTACCTAAAGTTCCGTCGCCCAAAAGTAGTATGAATTACAAGAATTATCTTTGTTGGCATTTCTAGTGATATGAGTGTTTAATCTTTTTTCATAGTATTTACTTTTGTTTGAATTAAGATGGGCGAGGATTGTTTGAGCGAAATAGGACTAGGATTTAACTGCAAAAGGCATCCCGCTGTTTCCTTGAAAACGTAATATTGAAGTTTTTTCGACAAAAGATTTCCGTTTCTTTAGTAATTTGACTCTGGCCTTTCGCAATAATAATGTTGGCTGCAAAAAGAAAGGTCTCAGGAGTGACTCACAGTTAGCGGGGTAATTAGCATTAGCGCCTATTATTATTGTTGTAATATGCACACCCTAAAAATAACTATGTGTGAATATGTTATTTCGATGATACACGGTGTCCGGAAACACGCAGAATAAACTTGAAAACTAATCCAATAAATTTTTACTTTGCTGGTCATGATTTTAATCACCTTATCATTAAAGTGGCTACTATGAAATCTTAAGTCCACTAGTCATGACTCAACAAAAATTAAGTACGTGGTAGATAGTCTCAGTATAGCACTGGTGAAAAACCACCATTCAGAATCTAAACTTGGGATGAAATGGCTCTAGCCCTCTCTAGTGACCATATCAAAATAGTCTGATACTTCCCAATCCTCCCTTTCCCCATTTTCTTTCCCTTCTCACTCACTTTAGCTTCACAACCATAAAAAAAGAATACACACTAGAAATGCCTTTCACGTAGATTTAGATGGAAGTCGGTGTGCCTTTGACTTAGTACATTTTGGTGTTAGCTCCGAGAGAACCAATGAAAATACAGCGATATTTCTCTCTTATACAGCCTGCCCTATTGTATATTGCCATTTCATTTGATCGAAATGAAACGATGATGAAATCATTTTTTGTATTAAAAATTTAAGGCCCGAATGGACAGACTTTTGAATTGCGATACACGCCCACACCGCATTTCTTGTGTTTTTCTTTATTCTATGCTCACAACATATACCGTACAGGGAACGCCAAATTCATAGGTACATCTTTTTACCTTATGATGTTATGTTTCACAATTATTCTACCAAAATCTTTAGCTTATCACCGTTTTTCTATTCAGTTTACAGTAAATTAAGTAAAGATAATAATATCAAAAGTTTCCGGACACCATGTACCGTTCAGTTTCACAGTCGGATTAACTAAACATTGGAAGCAACTAGTTCTGGACAGAAGCCAATAAATAATAATAATACGTAAAATCATCTCGCTAGCAATAAACTCGGCCTGTATTTTCATACTGAAATTATACACAAGCGGTTGTATCCAGTTGTAAGGAAGCGAAAATGTTCATTCATGACGCCTTTTTAACGTATTCAAGTCTGAAAACGTTTATATATATATATGCATATTTTTTATGTTTATATTTTACATCATATTTATGAGGTTAGGACATTGTAGAGTGAGAAAATGAATTGGACATGTTCGACTATAAATAAAGAAAATTAAATATGAATGGTTCACGTTTTCCAAAAAAACAGAGTAGGAACGAAGTATTTTGCACTTAAAAACTCGTCAATCATAATGGGCAGGTTACACGTAGCCAAGGACAATGATATGTTGTAACTACTAGTTACTTTTCAGAGTGTCAAGTGATAAGTAGTAAGTTATCGTCAAGTAGCAATTAGTTTTTTTTTTTTTTTTAATTTAAAAAATGGAATGGACTTCTACGAATTAAACACAAAAACAATAACTAAAAAAAAAAAATTATTTGATTCGTTTAGATCTATTATTTCGGTCAAAAGGTCCAGTCCACACTGCGCGCGTTTCCTTTTAGTTAGGTCGGGGCTATTGCCGCGCTGTTTGAACAAGCACACAATGAAGTTTAACTACAAATGCAAGAGTTTGCTAAATGACTTACTTTCAATGTCATAAATTAAGTAAAGTATAAAGCATATTATATAAGGAATATGTAAGTAGAATGCATATAGTATAAGAATAAAGTCACAGTGTTCACAGTCCTCCTCACCAGGGTTTCCTGTTCTGAGGCGACTTGTAGTTTTTGTTGCTGTATGTTTGTGAATATCTAGTTGTCTTAATATTGTCTTCAAAATGTTTGCAAGTTGACTATCACTCAATTCATTCAGCCATGTTTTGACTTTAGTTTTAAATATATTCATTTCTGTTTTTTCATTGATTTAGTAAGGCGTTAAATAGCGTCGCAGCATGAAATTTAATAATAATAATAATAATAATATGATGATTTGTATAGCGCCGTTTTTGTGAAAAATCATCTCAAGGGCGCTGTACAAATATTCTTTAGATTCTTTAACTAATTATGTACAGACAGATACATAAAAACATATCTCTGTCCAAAACATGTATTCAATTTATCTTAAATATTTATGTTGAGAAGTGAAATATTCAGGTATGTTTTTTAAAGGTTGAAATAAACCATTTTTGGAAAAAAGTTTTTAAATTTTTCGTTTGACAGAGTTCTAACCGAAACTTTCAGAATTGTTTTGAGTCATTCTTTTTCGGATATGTTGAGCCGCTCTGTGTGAGTGTCCAAGGCAGACCCCCGTCCAATTACACCATACTCTATTTGTGATTGACACAAAGCATAGTATACTTTTTAATGTTGTTTATTTTGAGGATATTACGTATGTTTCTAAAGAACTACATGTAACTGGTGAGTTTTTTGGAATGACTTATCACTGTCCTTGCTACTGGCTACGTGTAACCTAACACAAAAGTTAAATTTCTGTATTACAAAAAGTATTACCTACAGTGAATAATGAATCGTAGAAGACGTGAAGAATATGTAAACCGCTATGATACGCAGTTTGCAGAGAGATTTCCATTTATAATAAACCGTAGATAAATAACACAAAACAGAGAAAAGCATGTACCAGTATTGTTAAGACGCAGAGGCTGAATAAATAATACGATGAATAATTAATATTTGCAAATCAATTCTCAATCTTCAGAAATATTACAAATCATAGAGCACAGAAAAATATCATTGTCAGAAGATGGAATAGTTGAGTGACTACCAAAGACGGACATCTGTCGTTTCAAAATGTTAGGAAAATCCCATTTATTGGTGTATTTATTACGTTTGTGTTGATTTTTTTTTCATAATTTGGATGACAAATTGAAAATTAATGCTGTGATCCATCTGAAGAAATTAGACAAATTACGTTTTGAAAATACAAATGTCCGGTTTTGAAACGAAAATTGGCAGATGTCCGTTTTTGATCCAAACATCATGGTAGGTGTCCGTTTTTTTTATGTAAATAACTCAGATTTTCATTAGCAATGATGGTTCACTGACTAAGCAGAGCAAAATTATTTATTTCGAGATAATGTTTGTTGTTGTTTACTGTACTTATTAATTATTATTGATATATAAACATTCATGTTTGCAAGCTTCGGGCATATTGCCTGTTTTATGTACTGTAATAAAATAAAAGTAAAGTAGCACAGTTTACTTTTAGCTTCGAACTTAAAACGATTTATTATTAAAAAAACTCCAAACACTTCTGACATTTGACTTTTGTTCGTCTGCCGGTAATTTTGTTCAATTAACAAAAATAAAATATCAGAGCTCATATAACAACACGACACATTAAAAATTCAGTGACGTAACCAAATTCCGGCATAAAAAATAATATGTAGTATATTTTGCGGCACGTTCCAGAGTGGTAGATACTGCCAGTATCTCCCTGGTGAAAGACTACCATTCGGAATCGAAATGTTGCTTGAAATGGCTTTAACTTTTATTTTTGTTACACCTCTACCTTAATATAATCTAAGGATAATAACCAGTCTGCCTAGTACTTAACCTACCCACGTGTTGTATGTAGTAAAGTCTACAGCCAAATGTCAAAACTAAATGTCGTCGGCCCGAGGGACGTCCATTCTTGGAAGAGCGTCGCGACGCCAAAATCGTTCTGACCACGCGATTCAACTACTACAAATACACTTTAGACTTTTTTAAGGAAATATTCGGAGAGTTATGGGTTTAATATTTTATGAAGGTAGGAGAATATTAGGAAATATTCGGAGAGTTATGGGTTTAATATTTTATGAAGGTAGGAGAATATTTATGTTCAATTTATTTTTTATAACTTATTGAAGTTTGTAAACCTCATTGTAATATTTTAATCAATGAAGAAGAAAATATTAACACATCCCAAATGAAATATCTTGACAATGATTAGCAAAACGTATATAGTACTTACCTAGTTCAAACACATATTATTATTCACCTAATAATATCACCACTCACCATTCGAAGAAACAACATAAATATTTTAATCATTGAAGAAGATAATATTAACACATCCCAAATGAACCACGAAACCGAAAAAGCAACAGAAATTAAAAAGATTTCAGTCGCATCTGGGACTCGAACCCAGGACATCTACCTATCCGGGGTAACCGCTTAACCAACTTAGCTAATGAGACCAGTTCAATTTACGCCATTTACACCGATATCATACTTCATGTTCAAGATTTGTTAATATTATCCTCCATTTTTATAAATCCCATATTATCTCTAGAACTCTTTTTTAGGAAAGTGCAATGGCTCTAAAGGGCAAAATAAACTATTGTGTTGAACTGCTCCTAATTTCAAGTGTCTGACCCGCTGAAAACGAAATGAGGGAGCCACACTTTCAAAAGCAGGGGTGGCCGATTATCATGAAGCTCTTAATTAACAGGGAACTATTACTCGAAGGGTTGAGAAAAGATCAAATGTGCATAAAAGATCGATACGATAAAAGGGCTGAAAGGTAATTCATAGGTTAATACCGTCAGTAATGGGGTTATCGAGTCGAATAATCAAAACGGAAAACGTGAAAAGAAGGTTAAAACTGCTTCTTTTAATTTTGATTTTCTTCGTGGTTTTTAAATTCCCAATCTTGCCAGCGATGGGCAATGTAATTCCTTTGAATGACGTCGTATTCATAATGTAGATAATATGGATCGTTACAGTACAATTTTTGAAATGTGTGTGTAATGTATCCGACCCAAGAGTTTACCATTCCAAGAATATGAAAATTCATTTGATTAATCAAGTAACTGAAATGAAATTTAAATATTATTTGTTGAGACACGATGAAAGTTTTGCCAAAGAGAAAAAAATAAAAATATAAATAACAGAATAAATGTTGTTATTTTAGAATATTCAAAAATGACTTTTTCTGGAAACAAATTCGAAAATAATTCGATTATTGCATTATTTCGGAATCGAATATTCCATTACCACGGTGTATTGATTGTTCACATTATTAGCCAAATCAAATCAGAACTAGTCTTTTAGGTTATCAATATCAAATACTCATGATAATACCTCCAGCTGCTGACATTCGATGGCAACATGCTACATTTACATACTACATTGCATGCTAGCGGCCCGAGTTGTACGAATTGGTTTTTCCATAAATTTTAATAGATTTTCTGTGAAATATATTAAAAAAAATTATAGAAATCAAAAATTCAAAAAATTAATATTATGTAACCTACGTATGATTTTACTCCCTTTTTGCTTATGTACATATATTTTTTAAAAAGAGGCTATTAAGATGTTATTAACATTTAAAGTCCGTGTAAATAAAATATTTATTATAATACCAATCCATTCTGGAAGCCCATAGCCCCGGCCGCTAGAGGCGCTAGTGTAGCATGTTGGCAGTATTTTGACGTCTATGATGTTTGATTACACGCGTTGCTTTGTTAAAATCCAATTTCGCCAACTCGCGCAACATTCTGGTTGCTATCTCAATGCATGGTCAAAAGTAAAGTAAGGAGCTGCGCGTATTATTATTTATTATATTTCTACGGTATTTGTCTATATTGAGACATCTTTTCGTCATGTGATTGATTCGTGACAAATAAAACGTGTCGATAAAGGTGAATCAATCAACATGTTCGTACATTGTAATAATAATGTAGATTTTTCGAATAATAGTAGCGATAATAATCCTCCATGTGCCAGTTGCGCGCGCATGCAAAATGGTGACTCGTAATTTATATTTGGAAGTCTGTTCGCGCCTTTTGTTTCAGTCTAATGAAACGCAGTAAGTTCATGCAACGGTTAACAGAATTCAGTTATTAATTATTGGGTGTGAAGCAATTATACCTAATTTATTAACGATATACTGGGTGGTCCATAGTACATAATAACCAGCAGTACAGAATACAGATTGACAAAATTATTTTTGCAGTTTGTGCCATCGCTAGTACAGGTTTTCTGGTTCAAAAAAGTAGTTTTACAGTCAGACTCGTTCTGAATACGCACATATTATTGAAATAACACTTCATTTTAATTGAATTACAACAAGAAACGACCATTTACGTTAGCGGAGATGCAAAATAATACGTATAAACTCATTTAAAGCTTAGTGAAGTTTGAAGTTTTGTATGGAATTTTTAGGTTAGTTTTTTGTTTTTTCTCTATAAACCCAAACTAAGAATCTAAAAACCTATTTATATATAATTAATATTCTGTATTATATTTAAAATAGGTTCTAACAGAGTTCAAATAAAATAAAAAAATGTACTCAAATGAGCCTGAATTGTAAAACTTTACAAAAAAAATGAAGAATTAAAAACGATTTGTTTTTTTTTTTACAGTTTCTCCACACAGGAGGCCCTGAGGGAAATAATTTCCCTCAAGGCCTGTGTCATCTTTGGGAATGCTGTGTGGGGGGTCTTTTAGACGATATGGAGGAGTGAACCTGGGTCTTGAAGAGACCCATATTGTAGGAGGGAGGAAACACAGAGGCCGGCAGATCATTCCACAGCTGAGCTTTTGAACACAAGAACGAGTCATAGAAGCGACCCGTTCTCATGTGACAAATGTCAACCGTGTGGAAATGTTGGGCGCACGTTTGGCGTGTTTCCCGACTGTGCACTGGTGCTGAGGGGATCAATGATGCTAGTTCCTCAGAGCGTCTTTCATTGAAATACCGGTAGAACAAAGACAGCATTCCCACCTGACGTCTCTGCTCCAAACATTGCAATCCGTTTGTTAAGATAGGCGAATCTATCAAACAGACCGTCCGTTTCTGCACAGAGTCAAGGATTTTATTCAGGTATTTTGAGGCTCCCCCGACCAGAGGTGGCTGCCAAATTCTACAGTGGGTCGCACTTGCGATTTGTACAGGGTCAGCAGTTGTGTACTATTAAAGTATCTGCGGGCTCTGTACAGTACACTCTGGCTTCGATGGAGCCCCCATACCTGAGCTGGTCACTTAGGGTCACACCAAACATATCAATGGAGGGCTTGCTGGGAAGATTGCTCCAATTAAAGGAGACTAGATTGTCATTTCTATCCCTATTAGACATAATCAAACACGATTGGGTCTTTGAAACATTAAATTCGACGAAATTATTCTTACCCCAAAAGGAAACCTATGATAAAATGTTACTTTTTTTGCAGTATTATTGTGAACGTGTTCTTTTTGTATAGATGTGTATATACTGTATAATACATTGTAATTTTATTAGATGAACATGCCTAAGAGATTTTCTTAGAGATTTAATATTAAGAGATAAGCAAAAAGTATGTAAACTAATGTTAATAACTAACTAACTATATGCATGATTTCACTTGGGAATTGGGCAGAGAGGACAGACCGCCAAACAACTCGATCTTGGCATACACTTTTCGCTTCATTCACATTCATACATCGTCTCATACATTCTCTTCTATTATTCCGACTTCTGACATGGCCCGACTCAAGTATTTGATTCACTTGGTCATGCCATGTCTTCCTCGGACGTCCTCGTCTTCTTCTTCCATTCACATTCGCGTCATACATTCTTCTTACACTCCTTTCTTCGTTCATTCGCTCCACATGCCCAAACCATCTAAGCGTCCCTTTCTTAATCTTACTCATTACGCTTCCATCAGCCTTGCATTCTTTACGAATTTCAATATTTTTCACACGATCATACATGGTTTTACCACACATTCGTCTCAGAGATCTCATTTCTACGGCATTCAGTTTACTTTCATCCTTCTTCTGCCAATTTCATGCCTCACTGCCATACATCAGGGTTGGTATCAGCACTCCATTGTGGACTGCTAGCTTCGCTTCCTTGGACAGCTTTTTGTTTGCGCCAACCGCGTTCAGTCCTCCGTTAATGGAGTTTCCTGCATTTACCCTTCTTTCAATATCCCTATCAGTCTTTCCATCTCTCCTAAACATACTTCCCAAATACACAAACTCATCTACCTGCTCCAAGTGTTCATCATTCTAGCCTGTTGCATACTTTGTTTTCGTGCTCTCTCTCCAATACCATGACTTTGAACTTCCATTCATCAATTTAAACCATTCATCAGCATGCCGTTTCATCCCTAGATTTTGAGGGTTCTTAAGTCTTCATACTGTTAATGCTTTGCATCATTTAGCCACAACAGACTATGCTTCTCATTTTTCGCTTGGGCCCCACCTCTTTCCAGTTCTTGCATACAATTTTTCCATGTATAGGTTGAATAACCTTTTTGACATTCACATAGCCTTGCTTAACACAACTTTTAATTGTCAAACCACCCCCTAACACATACAACTTCCCTCGTTTTGTGATACGATTTATTCTCAGGTTTAGCTATTCACACCATACTTGGACAACACCTTCCATAACTTTTTTCTGTCAACTCTGTCGTATGCTTTTGTAGATCTACAAAAGCGCAGAAAAGTTTTTTGTTTTTTTGCCAGAAACTTCTCTGTGAGCATACGCAACGAGAAAATCTGATCCATGCACCCCCTTCCACTCATAAATGCGCCTTGCACATCCCATATTTTATCCATATGTAATATGTTATTGTTATGTAATATGTTAAGAATGTATAAATAGAATATAAAAGGAGCACTGTAGGAATACCACTGAATGGATTTAGCTAATTACTTTTTTAAAGTTTATTTATAGTAAAGCACGCTTGAAGTGAAATAACACAAAACTGCGCTATATAAATGCTTTGTTATTGTTATTATTATTATTATTATATTCGACGTCCAAATCATAATACGTATTTAGGAAATGGCAGAAATGATCTTACGTAGTCACATACAAAAAGTGCATCAAGGTGACGTATTTCTGCAATTCAGATGACGCATTTAATGATGTCAATGGCAGTTGTTGACGTCACTATTTCTGGAACATACACCAGTGACGTCAACTAAATTATTAAAGACGTCATAGCTGACGTGTTTCTACCAATCTCAATGACTTCAATCACTGAACATACGTTAATTGTTTCATTGAGAAAAATCGTATAAATAGAGAAGTAATTTTAATAAGCGAGCATTGTGAAAAAGTTATTCGGACCTATATTCTATACCCCTACAAAGAACTTCTGCTGACAGATTAAAGTGTCATTTGTGTACCGGTGTTCCCTCCTAAATATACTATTTGTATGTTCCGTACAAATTTTTTTTTTTAATAAAAGAAAGACAAACATTCCCGGGTTACGAGTAACCTGACAATATTTGAAAATCTCCTACTACCATCACAGTAAGCGGAAGATGTTGCTTGTTTCGTAAATGGAGGACTTAGCCAGCCTAGGAATTGAACTCACGACGCCTGGGTGAGACCCAAACGCGATGCCAACTCAGCCACTGACCGGTCAATTATTATTATTATTATTAAACCCTCTGAGGTAAATGTGTATTCTCTGCTTCAAAGCCCTCAGTTAGTTTGTTAGATATAACATTCTTTTTGAATATGATGATTGTTTGTCTCGTACTTAAAATTCTTATAGAAACATTATTTTGACATTATTTTAAGTTTAGGGGAAAACGTCATATTATTTTAACTCTTCCTTGCCGTTGCTGTCAACTGATTTGACAGTCTCTAATTATATCAATATCTCTGTGAATGTGCTAAACACAGAGTTAATATTTTAGGTGTTCCTCGGCAATACACTAAGTATGTGTTGGATAATATAATAAAAAAAATTATTAGTATTTAAGGAACGCAACAGAAAAAAACATTTTGTCGAAAAATCTGAATAAAATTATTTTATAAATATGTATGTCTGTGTGTGTTGATAACTTGCTGAGAGGTGGGGTAGTGTGCAATAGGGGTACGGCGTGTCGTTCACCATGCCATGATGCACGGTTGTTAGTGGTAGCCGGCTGTAATGGACGTATCATGCGTTTTATGAGTGGCTGGTGTTTTTTCTTTGTTTTCAGCACTTATATACAATATTTTACTTATACTACTATTAATAAATTGAATTACACAAGTAATAAATGTAAACTATTCATTTTTGTCCGAATGAAAAATTATAAAATTCAGACCCTACAGCACCAGAGCTAGAGTGATTTTGTAGTACTGTAAGGGAAGGGTTACAAAAATCCCTAAAAACTAATAAACAAGTATAACACTAAACTCTTCGGAGTGGTGAAAACAACTTGTGTTTATGATAGATTTTTCAAATGAATATAAATGTTGGACACGCGCTCGGCGTGTCTACCGGTTGTACACCAGCGCTGAAGTATCAATAATGCGAGTTCTTCATAGCACCTTTCAATGACAAATCTGTAGAACAAGCACAGCATTCTTGCTGATTCTTGTTCTTCAAGGAACATTCTACTGAAATACTAGTAGAACAAACATAAAATTCTTATCTGATGTTTGTGTTCAAAAGATTATCATGACCCATCAAACAGGATGACAATTTTTTAACGAGTAAGTGTTACCTTTTTATTTTCTGTGGGTTTTTTTTTCAGTTTCGTGTTTCATTTAGGATATGTTAATGTTATCTTCTTCAATGATTAAATATAACAAATCGTCGATTGAAATAAAGATTTTTCAATGATTTTATGCGAATTGGTTCGCCATTAAATGTTATCAAGGCAAGAGGAAAATGGCTGTAAAGCTATTAATGATTTGACTAACCTGTTTGTAGTGAGAGCCCTGGCGTTGCTGCTTGTTGGACATGTGCCCTTCCATGCCGGCCATCAGCACTGTGGCCCCCAGGAACTTGTTAAGCAGCGCCCGAGCCTCCGCATCCTCCGAGGTGTCCCCGTCCTCCACAACTAAACCACAAAATTTATATACATACATTAGTCATAGTCTTCAAGAAACCATCTTCTTATGTTATATATGCATTCAAGATGAGCTTGGGGTTAAAGCTACGCTTTCCTAAGAAAGTGGTGAGGTTATCTAGAAGCTCTGATATGCCGTGATGCGGCAGGGTGTAAGAAGACAGCCGTCGTAACGGCGACAAGGAAAGTCAAGTTAGACGGCAGAAACAGTGACATTTTGTGGTGGGGAATGGACGATCTAGACATTGCATTAAAGTATATTTGAAAGATGAGGAGGCATTGGAAGACGAAAACTACTGTTAGAAGGAAATGTTTAAAAATCGTACTACAGAGGGTGCATTTCAAATTTTGGTGATTTTAGTGGATCACCAATTAAAATTTTAGCCAAGCACCTATTGTATAATATATTCTTATGATTAAAATATAAGTAAACATTAAAATATTAAAAAAATATATAATATTTACCTACTTATATTTTTATACATATCTAATTTTTCAAGTATAGTCCCCATATTACTCCACAGATGTCGTTTTAACTGGGGTTTTCTATAGTCTTTGCTTTTCACAATATATAAAACTTTGATTTCTTACTAAAATCAATCAAAATTTCGTCATTGTCGCTCGTCCAAATCACGTTTGCATTAATTTCTTTGTTAATTGTTACCGCTATATGAGAAAAAAACATTCTACAACTGTTTGTCACCGCTATGATGGCTGTCATCCAAACGGTAGCATTGCGATTTGAGTTCCGCTCACAATCAGCACTCTCTAGGAAACCTACACCATCTGGTTTGTATAAACAAAGCTTTAGTGACGTCATCCACCACTACATTACGTCTGCTAGATAACAGCACCGCTTTCTTGGCAAACCCTAGCTTTAGAGCCACTGAAGATTTGTGAAATTTATCAATCTTCAGTTCTCTCCTGATTTGTCCCTAATACGTACAATTAAGTTGAACATCGGTAAAGCACCGTTAGTTTACCTTGTAACTCTGAGGATTGTTACCAAAACTAAATACTTGGTATTCAGGAGATAATCATTTTGCACCATTATAATAAAGACATAAAGCAATCCTGGGAGTAGAAGTAGATGACAAAACTCTTCCATTTTACTCCCACATTAACGGCATTGATAAAACTTTACAAGACCAATAATATATATTAAAAAAAATTCAAGTACAACAAAAAATTACCATAATGTAACTAACTGGAGTATATAATCTTAGGACGTTGATGTGTCACAACAAATTCTTTATTCATAATGGTATATAGCATTTACATTGTGTAAAAAAAATAGTTGGTTACATAATTTGTAATATAAATAAATGAAATATAGCCAAAAAAGGAATTATAAATACAAAAAGAGCCTATAAGAAATCCCCTAAAAGAGAACTTCTGAAATTTACGGTAAAATTATGGTAAAGGTTTTCACATAAAATAATAAACCCCACTTTTGTGGCACAAAAGCTGACAAAAAGTGATAACAGTAAAAAAATAGTACTCCGTTTAAGGCAAAACCTTTTAATTTTGTATGGATTGATTCGAATCTACCAACCGATATCCGCGTTCTTCATCCTGCAGATAATATCCTGCACCCCGGAGACTTTGGTATTGCTACCGAGGAAGGAGGAAGACGATGTGGTGGTGGTGGTGGTTCCACTGCTGCGGTGTTGACTGCTGGAGAACTCCATCCTGGTCTCCGACTCTTGGGAAGAACCAACGCTGCGCTCACTGTCGGAGCGGGCCAGGCCTGGTGAAAGTGCACAGTGGGATAGTCATGCCAAGTGGTGTCAAGGTGTAAGTGAGAAAGATAAGGAGGCAAAGTTTGGCATGGTAAAAGCAAGTTTTCTAGGAGTAA
The DNA here is from genome assembly GCA_022606495.2 of Halesus radiatus. Classification (NCBI taxonomy): domain Eukaryota; kingdom Metazoa; phylum Arthropoda; class Insecta; order Trichoptera; family Limnephilidae; genus Halesus; species Halesus radiatus. The sequence goes on along the minus strand of JAHDVE020011591.1, from coordinate 79,522 downwards.
AGCCTGCCGCCGTGTTTATATTTTAGACCCTGAAAACATGATATGAATTGGAAATGTGGCATCGTGGCAACTTTAGTGCAAAAGTGGGAATCTAACCACTGCTTTCATTTTAAAATGCTAAACATGAATCTATTCGCTGTGCTAAGATATGCAATCTACGAAAGCCGTAACTTAAAATAATAATATTTAAATGCAACTTTATAAATATGTATATATAGCAAGAAATAGTAGTCTTCATCCAATCTTGAATTTAATTTAATTTCAAATTTAAAATAAAAAACAAACATTCCCCAAATCTCCTACTACCATCACACTAAGTGGAAAAAGTTAGTTGTGTGTCATGATGGAGGACTTAGCTCTAGCTAAGGAATTGAACTCTTGACACCTGGGTGGGAACCCGATGTGCTATCAACTCAGCCACTGGCCGGTTTGTACAATACAGAATACCTTAATAGTATTAGTAGTAAATAACAAAAATTCTTACAAACACAATATTATTTATGATCTTTTGGCAAGATCATTGCAGAAAACAATTTCCTAACTTTATAAATTTAACGTTAGTACACTTATGTGAACATATTAAAATTCTCACAGCCAATAGTATTATGTATGTACTCGTATATTGTTTAACTCTTCTAGTATTGAGCTGTTGTTGTCACATATGTCTCAAAGACGGACACTGCAAGGCAGTTCTAAGATGTTGTCTTAGCGAGGAGAAACTAAAATATGGCTCAAAAACACTAAAACAAACAAAATAATGTGAATACAGAGATTCATGCAGCGATAAAGTAAGTATTCAGCTTTGCAAGATCTTCGTTTACGTGAAAATGAAGGAAGTATAGAAGTAAACAAATAAATGAGCTGTTTTTCAGATTCTAACTAGGAATTGAGCGGTGTGGAGCATTGAACAACTAACCAGGAGAAGTAGACCGACTGGACACGCCTTCAGAAGCATCCTTCAAACTGTTGGAACGCAGAATAAGTCCGGCCTTGGGGTACGAGGGCTTCTCTGCTTTGACTGTCTCAACTGGAAAAAACATGAAGATAAAGAAATGGTTACAAAAATGAATGTGCGGGGATCCATAACACATATTAAATAACTAATAGTATGAAGTATGCGGGTGGCGGCAACAGTGTTGGAAATAAGAATTTGTTATTGTTGAATTTCTTTGACAATTTTTGTTATTATTTTTTTATTATTTTTATCTTACAGCTCACAAGAGCGCCCCTGTCTGTACAATATAAAGATGGGGGAACTATATAGCAGCATTGTGAGGTGGGTCAAGGAAGGGGCGGTAGGAAGGGATTAACTAATGCAGGTCTTGAAGAGACCCGGATTACATTAAGGAGAAAAAACAGATGCCGTTAGCTTAATTTTATACAAAAATGTGTCGGAGAAATGATCCATTTTCATAAAGCTGACAACAATTGTGAGATGTTCTGCTCGTGTCCGTAGAGTTTCGCGTGTGTGCACCAGTGCACTGTGGATCGATGCTGCTAGTGCCTTCGAGAAGGCCCCATTGAAATACCTGTAGAACAAACTCAGCATACCTACATTACATCTGTGCATTAGAGATGGCAACTGGGTAGTTAACAACAGATTGTCATCAGACGGACCGACCTCCTTTGCACAGAATTAAGCTGGTTTATCAGGTATTATGTAGTTCCAGCCCAGAGGGGAGCTCCTAATTTCAATTGTTGGACGCACTTGAGATTTGTACAGGGTTAGCAGCTGGTTGCTATTAAAGAATCTGCTAGCCCTATACAAGACGCCCAGTTTTTTGGAAGTAAGATTTATTCGGGATTCTATGGAGCCCCGACACTAGAGTTGGTCTGAGATGCATACTCCAAGCATTTCAATGAATATTATATTTTGCCACAATATTATAATTAATAATATTTGGGAAAAATAATCAAATAATTTAATCATCTCTGTTGAGTGCAACGGGCAAACTGCTGGTACATATTAAATTCATTAATGTAGTTAGCATTAAACAGTTAATGAATTATAATATCATAATAATCCACCCAAAGACAGAGGGAAGAGGAGAGATTGTTTGGAAAAGTAATGGAGCAGGACGGGAAGGACTGAGAACTGGAAGTAAAATGAGAGACACCGTAGACAGTGGAGAGCATTTGTAAAGGAGGCAAAGGTCTGTGGACCGCACAGAGCAGAACAGTACAGTACAGGCACAGCACAGATGCAAGTATTCACATTACACCGTGCAGCACAGCACAGACACAGCATAGACGTGAGTACAGCTGTCAACTGAACTGACAACTAAGCGTTAGCTTCAGATATAACATGTTTAAGGATTTTATAATCCTATTCCCATATTTATCATTATTTTATAACCTAAATTCCCTGACCAATTCATTCAATTTATCATTATCAATATCTGCGTCTACTGACGCCAACTGATGAAGATGGCGGTGCTAACGGTACGTGTTCATACTAACTGAGCGGGTGCAGACGTCACCAAGCGGCACCAGCATGTCAAAATATTCTAGAAGACAATCTCGGCCGGTGCTTGCCCGTGCATGTGCGGATACGTTACGTTATGTATGCTCTAATATGAATGTGTTCATAGATAATGTAGGCAATTAACCGCCCTACCCACATGGACGTACGTGATACGGCCACTATATCATCGCCCGAATGCAACAAGCCGTATCCCGTACGTTTAGGTTAAAAAATAACAAAAACCGAAACCCACAAAACGTTCGTGATACGTTCGGATACATCAAGTTCGTTCCTGCGTTATCACTTTTAGTATGCCGTGATAAGCCGAAGCTAACGGATGTGTTCGGTTGTTTTCGTATTCTCCCATACAAGTCACGCCGCTAGTCAGTGATACTCCAAGCACGGGGCGCGATCACAATATTATTACGTTTCGTTTTTTGAACTTGTTGTAAATGTTTGACTATATTGTACGGCGCGGCGCGGTCTTTATAACAATATTATTACGTTACGTATTTTAGTGAACTTTATGTGAATTCACACCTGTTTATGAGTGAGTTTTTTATGAGGCGTGGCGCGATTTTTATAACAATATTATTACGTTACGTGTTTTTTAGTGAACTTTATGTGAATGTACGACTATTTATAAGTGACATTTTTATACCGTTTATGTACTTTGTGTTGTATCAAAAACTGATTTTTTGTGTTTCAATATTTCAAGTGAAAGTGAATATGAAAATATTAGCACCTCCGGAAGTGAGTCCACAATAAGTGAGGATTTTTCGACTTCACAAGATGAAAATGAAAGCGATGTAGAAGACGTTTCTACAAATGCTCAGGAGTGGGTGGATATAAATTCTGAAGAAGATGTTTTGCAACCACCGAATTTACATGGACATCTGGATTTCCTGAAGTAGTAAATAATTGTAAAGATGAATATGAATTCTTCAACTACTTTTTCGACGAAGAACTGATGCAACTGATAGTGGACCAAACAAACATATTTTCTGAGCAATTTATCAGTCCTACTCCACATTCTTCAGCAAGGCTGATAAGTTCGTGGCATCCAACAACGATCAACGAAATGAGAATATTTTTTGCAATAATTTTAGTGCAAAGTGTGGTAAAGAAACCAGAAGAGAAGATGTACTGGTCCAAAAATCCGATATTTGAGACTCCGTTTTTTGCATGCACCCTTTCATACAGGCGGTTTTTATTGCTAAAGAAATTTTTGCATTTTAGCAATAATGCTGAATACAATGAATCGACCCACCAGAATCCCAAACTGAACAAAATATGGCCTGTTTATCAGTACTTGCAAAAAAAATTTCAACAAGGGTACATCCCCGAGAAAAATGTGATCATTGACGAAAGTTTGATGTTGTACAAAGGACGTCTAGGATGGATACAGTACATGCCACTTAAAAGATCGAAATTTGGCGTGAAGACATACATGTTGTGTGAGTCCACCTCAGAATATATATGGTCCACAATTATTTATACAGGAAAAAAACACTCATTTTGAACAGACCTACAAACATCTTCCAGTCTCCTCCCAAGTCGTTATGTCACTAATGAGACCATTGCTCAATAAGGGGTAATGCCTGATAACAGACAATTTTTACTCATCACCAGAATTAGCAGAGTTGTTAGTTACAAATAAAACTGACACATATGGAACACTAAGATTCAGACGAAAAGGAGTACCCAAAACTATTGCTTTTCCTAAGAAGGTTGCTCGTGGAAACACCAAAGCTTACAGAAAGGGGAAAATCATGGTGATGAGGTGGAGAGATAAAAAAGAGATATTTTTTCTCTCTACTATCCATAGCTGCACAATGCTGCAAACTGAATCGGGAAAACAACGCCCAACTGTGGCAAACGAATACAATTTCACGATGGGGGGAGTTGATCGGGCTGACCAGCATTTGGCAATTCGCCCTGTTACCAGAAAACAGGGGAAAATTTTATTGGAGCAAGCACTCTGGAATGCATTTGTTTTGTACAAACAAAAGTGGTGTTTCAAATAACAAATTTAGAGAAAATGTAATATCTCAATATTTATAAAATTACCATGCTGCAGAGTTTTCATCCATAGGGGGAAGACCATCGAGCAACCCAAACCCTTTACGTCTAACTGATAGACATTTTATTGATGTAATTCCCCCTACCGCAGGCAAACTGAATGCTGCAAGACGTTGTGCTGTTTGCTGCTCCAAAGTAAATGAAAGAGGAAAAAAAGTGAGGAAGGAGACAAGGTACTACTGTCGTGACTGTTTTGCATCCCATGTTTCAAAATTTATCACACAAAAAATTTTTTTTAGTGTAATGAAATAAAATGTAAGGTAAAATAAAATGTATGGTAAAATAAAATTTATGGTTTTAATATGAAATATCTCTATATATTACATTCAATACAAAATATATTTGATAAAAATAAAATATTTTTACAAAAAATTTTGGGTGACATCTTATGTTGAGAACCTCTGACTTGCAAATGGTACAAAAAAAGGTCGTAAATGAGTCTTGTGTGCAAATTTTTTGTCTGATACATTGTAAACAAGTATTGTTATTGGGAAATCTAATGAAAAAAAACCTGATGTTTTTTTACCTACTTTTTGAAAAATAACCCAAAGGCAGGGCGGTTACTGTTGTTGTGTCTGTACTGTACTGTTCTGCACTGCGCAATGCTGGTAGATGTGAATGGACCTTAAATCCCAAGTAGTGTAGCACCGTGATGATGAGTAATTGGTTTACGTAGGAACCCTTTTTTTTCTTCTTATAACTACTATAATAATATATTATGATTGTTTGAGTAATTTACCAGCATTCTTGATGAACTTTTCCGTGAGAGTTTTGACAGATCCCTTGCGTACTACTCTCGGGTGCTCCAGCTGGGGGGTTCCCTCTATCGCTTTTGGCTGATTCGATTGCTGGAAAAGCAGACAACAAATAATATTAGTTTATACTAGAAGGTATGCATCCTTTACATACAGGGGAATGACAATGACAATTAGAAAAAAAAGTAAACAAAAACTGAAAAAAACATTAAGTATTATATCGTGACCGTTCAGGCAAGCCACCAACCCTGAAAAGGTAGTTTTGAGTTTGACATCATCCGAAGTGTAAAATAAAAGTTACTACGATGTACATTAGTTAGTAAAATATAAAACAATGAAATCTGATTTTTCCTCCTTCAAATCACGATACAGCAAAATGATGTTTTTAGGATGACTTTGTAGATAAATAATACTCTAATAAATAAATTTATTTTGGATATTTGATGGGCTCCTGACTCCAGAGGGTCATCAAGGGGACTCTAACTAGACAGCCATGGCATTGAAAACAGTTTTTATATAATATTATGTTAATTATAGTGATATTATATTTGATAGACTTTAACTCACTTTATAAACCTTGGAGATGCTATTCCCCGCAGCGCCGTATCGCTTGGTCTTGGTGACGCTGGTGACGCCGGTGCCTCCCCTTGTGGTGGCGGTGCCCACGCAGCCGCCGCCGGGGCCGGCCGCCAGTGGCGCGATGTCTGCTGGGTCGCTGGAGTAGGCCGTCACTGTTACGTGGCCAACAGGCGTGCCGCCGTTCTGCACGTGGAACTCCTCGCGCACTATGGTGCCTTTTACTAGAAAAGTGAACAAATTAACAATTAATATAAGAATACTTCTTAATAATTTCATTATATTTATTATGAATTACCAAAAAAAGGAGTGTATGCAAAAAAAGATGGATTTAAAAAAACACAGTTTTTCGCAGTTTCTCCACACAGGAGGCTCTGAAGGAAATAATTTCCCTCAAGGCCTAGGTTTTGAAGAGACACACATTGTAGGAGGGAGGAAACACAGAGGCCGGCAAATTATTCTACAGCTGAGCTGTTGAACACAATAACGAGTCGTAAAAGTGACCCATTTTCATGTCACAAATGTCAACCGTGTACTAACGTTGGGCGTGCATTTAGCAATGTGATTGCAATATCTGCAAAGCAGAATATTGCAATCCGTTTTTTAAGATAGGCGAATCTATCAAACGGACCGCCTGTTTCTGCACAGAGTCAAGGGTTTTTTTCAAATATTTTAGGGCTCCCGACCAGAGGTGACTGCCAAATTCTACAGTGGGGCGCACTTGCGATTTGTACAACAGTTGTGTACTATTAAAGTATCTGTGGGCTCTGTACAATACGCCCAGCTTCTGAGAAGCTAACTTGGCTTTGATGGAGCCCCCATACCCAAGTTGGTCACTTAACGTTACACCAAGCATATCAATGGAGGGCTTGTTGGGAAGATTGCTTCCATTAAAAATAAAAGGAAAATTATTCAACAGGTCATTTCACAAGGATGGAATTAAGAAAAAAATGTGCACAATAAAATAACTAACAATGAAAATGACAATAATGAGCATTATTAACAAAATTCAATTTTAATTTCATATCATATTAAGAATGTAAAATACGAGTATACTACCTTCATAGTTCTGATTGGATCCGCTGTGCTTTCTCAGAGCCTTCAGCCCAAACATGGGTCTGCCGTTATCATCAGTGGGGCCAACTCCATAGCTTGAAGTGATGACATCCAGTGGCTTCTTCACCACCTTGGAGGGGCTCTGGGATCGTTTCACTGTCTTCTTGCCTTCCACCTTCTTGCTCGTGAATGATCTAGTTTCGCTCGTTTTTCGCAGAATGTTAGTAGTAGCCCATTCCGGTTTAGCTTCCTCTTTCTTCCTCGTTAGTGTGTTAAATACATCCTTGGCGGATGGTTTGCTTTTGAAGTTAGAGAATGCGCTCTGGTACTCTGTTTTAGAATCTGTGGTTTCTTCTTCCCTCGGTCTCTTCCAGTCCGGACTTGGACTTCTTCGGTATAACTTCTCAGTAGGACTGGGAGAACGTTTGGCTGGACTTGGGCTGCGAGTGCCACTTCTGCTGTTGTTCTTTGAAGAGTAAGAACTCTTTTCTACTCTTTCTGTGGAAGATGAAGTCTTCCTGGAATATGTGGATTGGTATTCTGATTCAATTTTCTCCTCCTTTTCTTTTTTTACATTAACAATTTTTGGAATTGCTTCAGGTTTCAAATTGTTTGACACTCCTATTTTTCTCAAGTACGCTGTTGTATACTCTGAAACTTTAGAGCTTCGAACTTTAGGACATGTACCAAATTTATCAGGGCTGGATTTCCTATTTTTTGTTTCTGGACTTGAATGACCATTTTCCCTGACTGTGTTCTGAGAAGATCTGACAGATTCTGTTGTTGCTTGGTACCGTTTTTCAGGACTTCTGCGTCCAGGTCTACCGTTGGTAGTTATCTTTTCAGGACTTTCCCGCCTTCGTCCCGCAGTTCCATTTGAAATTATTTTTTGAGGACTTTCTCGCCTTCTTGCTGGACTTTCACTTGTAGGAACCATTTTTTCAGAGTTTTCCCTCCTTCTCTCCAGACTTCCTTTTTCAGGACTTGTTGATCTTGAATGGTAAGTTTCTTGTTGTGTATTAGTATTAGTAGATCTCTTTTTATCAGTGGTAGTATGTGATTCCTTCGAATGTCTTCTTCCGACATCCATAGAGATAGATTCATTTTCGCAATGAGAAGATCTCCTAAACTCAGAAACTGATTTGGTTTCTTGCTGGGTTGTTGATACTGAAGTTCTTTGAGTCTTAGTTGTTTGTTGAGAAGATTCTGATTTGTCGCAAGTTCTGTCAGTTCTTCCCGCGTTTTCCAAATTAATTCGGACAATTCTCATTTGAGATCGAATTCGACGCCTTTGCTCATATCCAGTGGTTATTTCCAGCTGAAACATGACAGTGTATTTATTTATTGGGGATTTATCATGCTGCATTAATTTCATCTATTAAGGTATCTTTTAACATTAAGTATAGGGGATTTTTACCAGCAAGAAGGGCCACAATAATGAATTCATGCATTAAAATAAAATAATATATAGGAAGCAAAAATAATGGTCGAAAATATGAGTCTGATTTTTACCAATTGCTCCAATTTTGCAAGATCGAAGATTTCTTCAATAGTGGCTTGTAACTGTGAGTCCTCGACACTGCTGCGCCTCCTTTCAGAGTTGAACGCCTGATCAATGCTTGTCCTGCGGAGTTCAACCCCAAACTTGCCGCTTCCTCTGCGAGTGCTGACTACATCAGCAGTGGTGTATTCACTCGTTTTGGCATCAGTCTGTTTGGAAACATTGGTTGTTTCTGTATTCTTGACCACTCTTTCTTGTTTATCAAATAGATGGAAACTGTCTTTCTTCTGTTTGTTAATTGCTTGCTTCATGTAATTGACTGTAATGTCTTTTTTGGCTGGAGTATCTAAATCAGCCTTAGGATGTTTCTTAGGTTTCTCATAAGTGCCATTTGAAAATGGAACTTTACCAGGTTTCTCAACATCAACTTCACTTTCACTGTCAACCGAAGAGATATCAACTTCCTTTTTAGGAATAACATCAGGTATAGACTCTGCTGTTGGAGACTTTTTATATACTCCTATGTCTGTGAGTTTTGTTGTTTTCCTGTATGGAGTATCACTGGGATGAGCGTCGGGGTTTTGAGAGGCAATATTCTCAAACAGAGCTTTTGCTTTTTTAACAGCTTCACAGCTACGGAGGGTCGTGATGGGTCTAGTATTAATTGGTGATTTTTCTGGTGTCACCTGAGGTTTAGTCTTTTCAGGAGTAGAGTGAGGTTTGCCAGATACCCTTTCAGGTACCGTCTGAGATTTAGGTACAACCCTTTCCGGAGTTTGTTGACGTTTAGGTGTGACGTTCTCTGGAGTCGAGTGAGAATTGGGTGAAACCCTATCCGGGGTCGAATGAGGTGTGGACTTGGGAACTGTCCTTTCTGGAGATGCTTGTTTGACATGCTTATTTTCGAAAGATGTTTTCTTGGCCTGAGAGGCGACGGTTTCTTTTTGTACGTTCAATGATACATCATGTTGTGTTGTCTCAAAGTGTTCAAATTTGTTTTTAACATCATTTATCATTTTGGATGCTTTGGATACAAGACCTGGAGACTTTTCAGATGATATCTTTTCGGCTGTGTTTACAAATTTTGTAACTTTATCTGTTACACTTAGCAGACACTCATCAGTCCTCAGATCATCCTCTACATTTGATAAGTCAGGGCGTTCCTTCTTAGGAGCTGGATCCGTTAATCTGATGGGCTCTGTTATTTTTTCTGCTGTACTTAAGAAACGTGAAACCTTATCATTTACACTCAAAAGGCACTCATCATTTTCCAAATTACTGTCAATTTCTTGCTTAAGAAAATCTTTCACAACTGTATGACGACCACGATCTTCAATTCTAGTATCAGACACATTAGCGAACCTTGATACTTTGTCAGATACACTGAGTAAGCACTCATCAGATCCGTTCACTCTGTCATTATCACTTATACGCCTCCTGGGGTGTAATTCAATTTCATCATCCGATAGTTCAACAATTCTCTCTGATAAGTCAGTCAGTAGCTCTGATTCATGTATGGTCTGATGATGAGTCTTTTTCTTGGGCACATAATCTTCTGGTTCCGTGACTCTATCAGGGAAACGAGGTTTCCCGGTATCTTCATTGGGTCTCAGAGGCATGGGACAAATTCTGTCAGGAGAGTTTTCTCTGGAAGACTTGGCTTGTTGGATGTCAACCACAATGTCTTCATCAATCCGATGACCATTGTATGAGGTCTTTGCCTTGGTGTTGAAGGGCTTTCTAGTTACTTGTGCCTTTGGACTTGCTTTGGGTGTGCTTGTCTTATTAGCTGTGATGTTGGTCGTTTTGTGGACGGTTGTGGCAATAGATGAAGCAGTTCTTATTGTGCTTACTTTGGAAACGTTTATTTCTGGTTTAGACCTCATCCTGGTCGGGGATGTTTTAGCTGTTTTCACTGTGATATCACTAGCGGCTCTTGTAATCTTGGAATCTGAATTAATGTTTGTTAACTTGGCACTGGTAGTATTTGAACGTGTTTTAGTAGATTCTGGCTGCTTGGCCTTAGGTTCGGCACTTTTCGGTTTGGGCTTAGTAACCTCAACTTCATCATCTGAATTAATATCACTAACACACTTCTTATTATCTTTGTCAAATTTGCTGGCTATGGTTGTGAATTTATCAGTAGTGGTTTTGACCGTCTTTTTAGTTGTTACTGCAGATGTAACATTCTTTTTGGTAGTTTGAGATTTATCATTTTTGAAAATATCATATTTCTGGGTCGTAAGAATAGTACGAGTTGGTTCATATTTCTTATCACTCACAGTTTTAAGATTGGTCTTGGTGGTGACAATTTTTTTAGAATCTATGGCACAGACCTTCGATGTTGTTTTTTCATTGGGCTTTACATTTTGAGAGAGATTCTGCTTCTCTGTTGATTTCTTTTGCGGTGATTGCTGTCTGGGTACATCTTTAGTTGGGGAAGGAGTATGCCTGGTTGGAGAAGTACTAGCCCTCTCAGGGCTTTGTCTGTCAAAGTTAGATATTATTATTTCTGTTCTGGTTATTAACTTATCAGAAGATGTTTGTTTTTTCATGGAAACAGTGCTGCTTATGGTATCAGTTGATTGTGTAGTCCTGAATGTTTTCACGTCCGTATTGGGGGAAGTACGTCTAACAAGGGTTGAATCTTCTTTGACTGGTGCTTTTTTAGTTTCTGAACATTTCGGCCTCAATTTCTCAGGAGATGCATCTCTAGGTTTTGAATTCGTAGGAGATGCATCTCTTGGAATTTGTGATGGTTTCAATTTGTCAGGAGAAGTACTCCTGTGATGTGAGTCTTTTGGTTTAATTCTTTCAGGAGAAGCAATTCTTTGCTGTGTAGGCTTTATTTTATCGGGAGTATCACTTATATTGGGTGTTAGTTTCATTTTGTTAGGAGAAACACTTCTTCCAGAAGATGGCTTTGCCTTTTCAGGAGAAGAACTCCTAGGATAAGAATCTTTCGGCTTGATTTTGTCAGAAGAAATGCTCCTGGTAGTATCTTTTGGCTTGGGCTTATCAGGAGATTGGCTCCTGCGGATAGAATCTTTTGGTTTTATTTTTTCAGGAGAAATGCCCCTAGGCGTATCTTTCGATTTGAGTTTATCGGGAGATTCATTCCCGCGAACAGAATCTTTCAGTTTAATTTGATCAGTAGAAATGGTTGTTAAAGAACCATCCCTATTTGTGGTATATTTCTCAGGACTAGTCCTCCTGGGTGAAGAAACTTCCTTTGGTGGGGATTGCCTTTCATAAGTAGGAGTGGCACGGTTATCTTTTTCGAAATGCATTTCATTTTCAATAAATCTCCTTGAATCGTCGTGTTTCTTTCCCAACACAGTTGTACTAAGAGTATCAATGATATCCTCTTTGTTCTCTACGGTATCTGCTGAAATGACCTTTCCATTTTTATCTATTTGGATGAACTCAGCGTCTACCAAATTAGTGTACTGGCTATCAGAATTCTTCTTCAGAGATGATTTCCTGGGATATGTGGTGTTTGCATATTCAGGCTGTCTAACTTCTGCAGATTTAATGTTGGCAGTAAGTTCCCTCTCAGGGCTGGAATATGGAGAATGGCTGGGAGATCTTGCAGGGTACAGATCTGTTGGCAAATTACCCAAAATTTCAGAAAGGTTCTTCTCAGCTCCTTCGACCAATGTTTTCTTATCAGGCATACCGAGAATCTTACGGCAACGCTCTTCATATGTTTCACTTCTGACAAAAGGTGCCTTTGATTTAGTTTTAGTAGTTCTCTCCGGTGATTGGTCTTTCTTAAGCAAATCATTGACTTCAGAATCATCCGGTGGAGAGACTGCAAACACTTTCGGAGGCGATTCTTCATCATCATCATAGAGAGCCGATTTCTTTAAAGAACTCTTACGGGCAATCTCAGCGGTTTTATCAAACGACGACTTCTTAAGAATGGAAGAGATAGTTTCTTTCTTGTATGTATCAGAATCTATATTGGTTGAAGAGTTTGTAACGGAGCTGTTGTTTGTTTGCGATCTCTTTTTGATATCAATATCATCTTCTGAATCATTTTCCATCCGATCAATGTTGGTCACCAAACGCCTGTTTGTATTGGAAGTGATAAACTCAATTTCACTAACCGAAGTGGTTGGAGAGCTATCACGGCTTTTATGAATTTTGAGTGGACGCTCTTCAGAGGGTGGTCGTCGAGTAGGACTTGGGGATTTGCTTCGGTAAGATGGCGGAGAATAGCCACGGGGTGGGCTGTCTCTTGTTGGGATACGAGATGGAGAGGTTGATGGCCTTTTCGGAGTAGGGGAATGCTCGTGAGATGAAGGAATTTGGGTTGGAATCGGAGATGGTTGTTCCCTAGTTGGACTTGGAGAATGACGGGAAGGAGATGTTGAGGAGATATTTCTTGTTGGGCTTTTGCCTGCTGGCTTTCTTGTGGGACTGCACGTAGGTGAACTGCGCGTGGGGCTTGGTGAAGGGTGTCGCACAGTGTTTTTGCGAGATGGGCTCACAGACGGAGAACTCGTTGTTCTGGTGTTGTCTTTCTTGACAATATAAGTGGTACTTTCCTTAGTATTTCTTTCGATTGTGGAGTATTTACTTGGAGAATAGCTTCGATTGGATGGTGTTCGGTTCAGTGGGGCATCATAACCATGCCTTGTTGGAGAAGTATCTCCATGGGGTTTTGGTTCTTTCTTTCTATCCGGACTTTGTTGTGATCGGTTCAGTGGGGCATCATAACCATGCCTTGTTGGAGAAGTATCTCCATGGGGTTTTGGTTCTTTCTTTCTATCCGGACTTTGTTGTGATCGGTTCAGTGGGGCATCATAGCCATGCCTTGTTGGAGAAGAATCTTCATGGGGTTTTGGTTGTCTCTTTCTATTTGGACTTTGTGTTCGGTTCAGCGGAGCATCATAACCATGCCTCATTGGAGAAGTATCTCCATGGGGTTTTGGTTCTTTCTTTCTATCCGGACTTTGTTGTTTTCGGTTCAGTGGGGCATCATAGCCACGCCTTGTAGGAGAAGTATCTCCTTGGGGTTTTGGTTCCCTCTTCCTATCTGGACTTGGTGTTCGATCTAGTGGGGCATCATAGCTACGCCTTGTAGGAGAAGCATCTCCATGGGGTTTTGGTTCCATCTTTCTATCTGGGCTTTGTGTTCGGTCTAGTGGCGCATCATAGCCATGCTTTATTGGGGAAGTATCTCCATGGGGTTTTGGATCCCTTTTTCTATCTGGGCTTTCTGTTCGGTTCAGTGGGGCATCATAGCCATGCCTTGTAGGAGAAGTATCTCCTTGGGGTTTTGGTTCCCTCTTCCTATCTGGACTTGGTGTTCGATCTAGTGGGGCATCATAGCCACGACTTGTAGGAGAAGTATCTCCATGAGGTTTTGGTTCCCTTTTTCTATCTGGGCTTTGTGTTCGGTGCAGTGGGGCATCATAACCACGCCTTGTTGGGGAAGTATCTCCATGGGGTTTGGGTTCTCTCTTCCTATCTGGACTTTGCTGTGTTCGTTTAAGTGGGGCATCATAGCCATGCCTTGATGGAGAAGTATCTCCATGGGGTTTTGGCTCTCTTTTCCTATCCGGGCTTGGTGTTCGGTCCAGTGGGGCATCATAACCATGCCTTGTTGGAGAAGTATCTCCATGGGATTTTGGTTCTCTCTTCCTATCTGGACTTGGTGTTCGATCTAGTGGGGCATCATAGCCACGACTTGTAGGAGAAGTATCTCCATGAGGTTTTGGTTCCCTTTTTCTATCTGGGCTTTGTGTTCGGTGCAGTGGGGCATCATAACCATGCCTTGTTGGGGAAGTATCTCCTTGGGGTTTTGGTTCCCTCTTCCTATCTGGACTTGGTGTTCGATCTAGTGGGGCATCATAGCCACGACTTGTAGGAGAAGTATCTCCATGAGGTTTTGGTTCCCTTTTTCTATCTGGGCTTTGTGTTCGGTGCAGTGGGGCATCATAACCACGCCTTGTTGGGGAAGTATCTCCATGGGGTTTTGGTTCTCTCTTCCTATCTGGACTTTGCTGTGTTCGTTTAAGTGGGGCATCATAGCCATGCCTTGATGGAGAAGTATCTCCATGGGGTTTTGGCTCTCTTTTCCTATCCGGGCTTGGTGTTCGGTCCAGTGGGGCATCATAACCATGCCTTGTTGGAGAAGTATCTCCATGGGATTTTGGTTCTCTCTTCCTATCTGGACTTGGTGTTCGATCTAGTGGGGCATCATAGCCACGACTTGTAGGAGAAGTATCTCCATGAGGTTTTGGTTCCCTTTTTCTATCTGGGCTTTGTGTTCGGTGCAGTGGGGCATCATAACCACGCCTTGTTGGGGAAGTATCTCCATGGGGTTTGGGTTCTCTCTTCCTATCTGGACTTTGCTGTGTTCGTTTAAGTGGGGCATCATAGCCATGCCTTGATGGAGAAGTATCTCCATGGGGTTTTGGCTCTCTTTTCCTATCCGGGCTTGGTGTTCGGTCCAGTGGGGCATCATAACCATGCCTTGTTGGAGAAGTATCTCCATGGGATTTTGGTTCTCTCTTCCTATCTGGACTTTGCTGTGTTCGGTTAAGTGGGGCATCATAGCAACGCCTTGATGGAGAAGTATCTCCATGAGGTTTTGGTTCTCTTTTCCTATCTGGACTTTTTCCGGGAGAACTTTCTCTTGTATTGTTCGGAGGGACTTTGCTCCCATCTCTCGCATCAGATTTCTTAACAATGCGTTGATCCGTAGAAGATCTGTTTTCAAGGGTTGTTTTTGTGATAGTAGTGTGCCTATCTGCGGATGGTCTCCTAATGGGTGAATAATCAGATTGTTTTCTAGGACTTGTAGACCTGGAGGACTTTTCGGGACTAATACTGCGCAAGGAGGTGGTACTGGTCTTCAGGCTCCTATTACTGCCGCGAGTAAGAGATATTCCTGGAAGGGTACTGTCAGGGCTTGACCTCAAAGATCTGGCAAAAGCCTCGTGAGTAGGACTTAGGTCCTGACTGACGCGCTTGCTGGTGTAATCCGATTGATATGTTGTGAGATATTCTCCGGTTGTTTTCTTATTATTTATTACTTCAATGACTTCTCCCTCTGGTTTAGGGTACTCTGTTTCCAAGACTTTCCTGTCAACTTGGATGACTTCTTCAACAAACTTTTTGTTCGTATCAGAAACTTGATCGGAATATTTCCTTTCAGTGATATTTGTAGTGCGGTCATCAATAACCTTGCTAGACCTTACATTGTGATCGAAGTGTTTACTGATGCTTTCCGCCTTTTCTGAATAGTTGTCTGTAGAGACATCTTCACAAACAATATCATCAACATTAAGAGTTCTGTTGACTGTGTTGTCAGTATTATTTCTGCTGTTCTTTACATCATCGAACACTGTGCCTCTGGAATCATATTCAGATGTATGATGTTTTTCAGAAGTCCTGCTGGAAACTGAAACATTATCTGATTCAATATGCCTCGAACTTTTGTTGACACTTCGTTGGGATGAGGTCATGTCACTCCCGGTAGTGATATTATGGCTGCCTGTCTGCCTTCCTGATGTGGCGTAAGACCCCGTTGTTTCACGGCTTGTGCTGGTCACAATAGTTCCATCGGGCAGGGACCTTTTTTCAATAATGACAGTAGTGTACTCATCAGGATGTTGTACCTTTCTAGAGATTAACTCTCCTTCAGTACACATGGCAGTGTCTCGGCCAGTGACAGATGAAGAAGTATTCCTGATGTTTTCATTGACAGAGTGATGCGATGTTGCCATGTTATCAGTTGTATCAGTGGAAGAAAGGTTTTCCCTGTAGGGTTTCGGCGAGTCATTGTCTCCACTTCTGAAGTTGGGATTGGAATCGTACTTCTGAGAGAATGAAGACTTGGTGACTGAGGAGCCCACGGAACTTGTTGTAGATGAGGTCATCATACCATCATCAGTTTTGGAGACGAACTGCTCTTTAGCCACGCTTTTGGCTTTGCTCTCAGCACAGTACGTCTTGCTGTCTTCATCTTCGTGCTGGGTGACTGACTGCGCGTTTTCTTTGATGGCAGAGAAACAGGCGTTTCCTCCATCGATCTCCTTTGTTCCGGACTTGTGAGCCAGCGTCATTTCAGAAACTGTATTACCATCATCGCTCACTTCGTTTTTGGCCACCACAGTCCATCCCGTATTGGCATTGTCTGCATCTGTAATGGGAAAAACACACAAAGTCTTTATAGAAACGATATAACTTAGAGTACCTTTTGCAAAAAGATAAAGGGTTGTTACAAAGTTAAAAAAATATGATTCCTATATAAAATGTAGGGTGAAAAATGTCCTGATGATAGCCAACCTCCCACAAGATACGTATCAGAAGAAGCAGAAGAATATAACCGATAAATGAATGGCTAAATTACTTAACTATGTGTGTTTGCAAAACTTACAGGGAGTACCAAAAAGTGAAAGGGTACCTATACCTATATATCTCCTTTGGTAAATTATTTTGTGTATTATTGTAAAAAATTGTTGTTATCTGATGAGATCGCTAGGAGATCCTGTGCTCAGCAAAGAACTAAGTTTTGGACAGAGGGTTTTCAGTGATATATTTTAACTTCTATATTTTAACTTTAAGGTTTGGGTAGGGTATTTATTTATACTTTGATTGTATAGAATAACATTGTAATCTGTTGTTCGCAATGGAGAGCTGGCTCTGGGCAGTTGAAACTCTTGTGCGGTATTAGATATATTGTTTTAAAAGGAAGTTATGGGTGTCCAAATCGAGAGTCGATAGTCTTTTTATGTGAATGCCGCATAAGAGTCCCAACTGCTCCAAACCGTCTGAATGCTGTAAGGCTGAAAGTAGTGTGGAAGGGGAAGGACATAGGGAACAGGGAGGTGGAGTAGCCTGACATATTTTATTGTGCATACCTTGGACGGAGTAGTTATAATCCCTGGTCGGCGACTCCGAGTCCCTGATCTCCTTGCTCTTGAGCGATTGGAAGCACTGGTCGGCGAAGGAGTCCGAGTGCGCCGCCCTGCGCCCGCCCTTGTCGGCTGGTGGGGCGGGCGGTGCAAGGGGGCCCTCCCCCTCGCCGCCCCCGCCGCCACCGCCCTCGCTGCCGTAAAGCGAACGGAGACGCTCCTCGCGCAGGCGGTACATGTGGGCGCGAATCTCCTTCTTGCGGCCGAAGTCATCCGTCTGCTGCCACTGGAAAGGAGAAACGAGTTTTCAAATTGGTGATACATTGGAACATTACAAAAACCACCGACATTGCCAACACATTCATTAAGCACTTTTATCACAATATTCTAATAGGTTCCACGATAATAGAGAACTTTGAAGAAAAGCCATACTTCATAGATATTTCTTATATATAATTAACAACATTGTTTACATGGTAATAATAGTAGGTATGTAAGTACTAAAAATTGCTTTTTTATTTATTTATGTAATCCTTTAAGTTTATTTTTTTTAAATTTAATACCTCCCTAATTGAGAAATTCTCGTGTTTATAGAGAGAGTACTATTAACTAACAAACTAACTAACCATCACGCTGTTTCGCCAATTCTTGCTTCATTCACTTTCATACAACGTCTCATACATTCTCTTCTGTTATTCCGACTTCTGACATGGCCCGACTCAAGTATTTGATTCACTTGATCGTGCCACGTCTTCCTTGGACGTCCCCGGCTTCTTCTTCCATTCACATTCGCGTCATATATTCTCCTTACACTCCTTTCTTCATTCATTCGCTCTACATGCCCAAACCATCTAAGCGTCCCTTTCTTAATCTTTCTCACTACGCTTACATCAGCCTTGCATTCTTTACGAATCTCAACATTTTTCACACGATCATACATGATTTTACCACACATTCGTCGCAGAGATCTCACTTCTATAGCATTCAGTCTGCTTTCATCCTTCCTCTGCCAGTTCCATGCCTCACTGCCATACATCAGAGTTGGTATCAGCACTCCATTGTGGACTGCTAGCTTCGCTTCTTTGGACAACTTTTTGTTTGCGCCAACCGCGTTCAGTCCTCCGTTAATGGAGTTTCCTGCATTCACCCTTCTTTCAATATCCCTATCAGTCTTTCCATCTCTTGTAAACATACTTCCCAAATACACAAACTCATCTACCTGCTCCAAGTATTCATCATTCACAACTATATTGCACACTATTTTCTCCTATTATGGTGTGTTTTATATATAATTAATTTCAAGAGTACTTCCACGAACATAGATATTTTGGTGTCTATACACTAATTGCAAAAAAAATAAATTAAAAGGAAATTTTTAGAAATAAAATACAAGTATATCTATATAAACATACATACATTTTTTCCAAGTGAACTTACAATATTCACCTAAAATTAGTTTCTTGTAAAGTGTATTTTAAGTTTTTGCTTAAAAATTTCATAATTTTTTTCAGCTTGTATTTCTTTAGGAAGTTCGATCGTGGCTGAATATGTGTAATTACTTATTACCTATTCTTACATAATGTTTTGTTTTGACACTGTTCTGTTTTATCCGGTAACCATAAATCAATATTCAGAAACCAGCCAAACAAAAAACTAATTTGGTACCTCTCCGGTTAAAAAAATAATCAATATTGAAACAATAACAACAAACAAATCATGTGTTAAAAAAAAACACGAAAATAAACAAGAATGTTGGTGTAACTGATACTTAAACCAGGGACTTCCGCTATGGGAGGAAAAAAAACAAATACTTTAAAAAACTTAAACACTTAGTGGAGAAATACGGCTGGTC
Source organism: Halesus radiatus (assembly GCA_022606495.2). Classification (NCBI taxonomy): domain Eukaryota; kingdom Metazoa; phylum Arthropoda; class Insecta; order Trichoptera; family Limnephilidae; genus Halesus; species Halesus radiatus. The sequence goes on along the minus strand of JAHDVE020011591.1, from coordinate 60,363 downwards.
TGAAAATCGTGGCGATAGCTCAGTAGATAGAGCATACGCCCCAGACGCCTCTGATTTGGAGCCATAAAATACTTAAAAAAACATTGACAAAAGGATTGCAATCTGTAGAGCACAGGCGTCAGGTGGGAATGCTGTCCTTGTTCTACCGGTATTTTAATGAAAGATTCTCTGAGGAACTAGCGTCATTGATTTCTTCGGCACCTGTTCATAGTCAGGAAACACGCCAAACGCTCGCCAACATTTGTACACGGTTGACATTTGTCACATGAGAACGGGTCGTTTCTACGACTCGTTCTTGAGTTCAACATCACGGCTATGGAAAGATTTACATGGATCTCTTCAAGATCCATGTTCACACAGCATCCACACAGTATCCACAAAGATGACATAGGCCTCGAGGGAAATTATTGTAATTATTAATTGTAGTGGAGTTAATGTAAAAAAATAATAATAAAAAATACCCCCGGATAGCAAAAGGTCCCCAGTCCCGATTTACCAACAACCAATTTTACATTTTCTGCGTTTTCTAATATACGAGTACGTAATACGAATCTAATATTGTTTCAACCAAAAAACGGACATCTATCTAGAATCACATAACCATTTTAAATGTTTCCTATGAGTATTTCTCCTTATTTGTTCACGATTTGCGGTTAAACTCCATTCTTATTGCGAATAGTTTCGTTCAGACCATGTTCAGACAGTCCACACAACGCACATCACACATTCCCAACTAGCAAATAAATATTTACGCCTTCAAAAGGGCCAAATAAAGTGTATGAAGTCATTGTGACTATAATAATAATATATTCGGACATTTCCATTAGTGTTCAACTATTGCTCGATACTTGTTCGAACTTTTATAGCTCTCGCCTCTCGGAGTTTGAACGAAGCTTATGAAATATCAGTTAGAAAAGTGTGTGCTTACCATACGACGAAGGACGTCTTCATCCTGGATGGCTGAAACATCGCCCTCCGACATGGCGGGGGCTCTGAAATAACAAAACATCAAATTAGCAATGGTTGATCATAAATTGAAAAAAAATCAAAAAAACAAACCTAAGATTTATAACATACGAGGTTTGTTCAATAGAAAAGGTGAATTTCGAATTTTTTCGAAAAGTATTTGTTTATTCATCAATATCCATTTTCTCCCCTTCAAAGTAATCCCCCTCAGATATAATGCACTTATGCCAGCGCTTCTTCCAATCCTCGAAGCACTTCTTGAATGCGCTTTTCGGTATGGCCATCAGCTCGTTCTTCGATTCTGACTTTATCTTATCAATTGTGGCAAAACGCTTTCCTTTCATTGGTCTCTTCAGTCTCGGGAATATGAAAAAGTCGCAGGGAGCCAAATCTGGTGAATACGGTGGTCGAGGCATGATTACGGTGTTGTTTTTGGCCAAATAATCACGAACAAGCATTGATGTGTGAGCTGGTGCATTATCGTGATGCAAAATCCATGATTTGTTTTTCCACAATTCCGATCGTTTGAGCTGTATTGCTTCACGCAAACGTTGCATAACTTCCTTGTAGTATTCCTTATTAACCGTACGACCTGTTGGCAAGAACTCATGATGCACCACGCCATTGTAATCGAAGAAAACAATGTGCAAAACCTTCACATTTGATCGAACTTGGCGTGCTTTTTTCGGTCTTGGCTCTTCTGGCCGCTTCCATTGGGATGATTGGGCCTTGGTTTCGACGTCATAACCATATACCCACTTTTCATCACCAGTTATGACCCTTTTGAGCAAATCTTGATCGTCGTTGACGTCATTCAACCACTCCTGAGCGATACTAATGCGACGTTGCTTTTGCTCAAAATTTAGCAATTTCGGAACAAACTTGACTGCCACACGTTTCATGCCTAAAACATCTGAGAAAATTGCATGGGATGAGCCGATTGATATGCCAACATCCTCTGCAACTTCCCTAATAGTGATTCGACGATTTTCCAAATCCATTTTCTTCACTGTTTCGATGTTTTCTTCGTTTGTTGACGTGGTTGCAACTCCAGGACGCTCATCGTCATTAACATCTTCTCGGCCTTCTGTAAAGCGCTTGTTCCACTTATAAACACTTTTTTGAGACAAAGTAGACTGACCGAATGCCACAGACAACATTTTAAGTGCGTTGGAGCACTTTATTCCACTTTTAACGCAAAATTTAATACATATTATTTGATCCATTTTTTGCAAAAGTAAAAAATCGAAGAACACACAAAAACGTGACTAACCTTTCTAGTTGTCAAAAACAAACCACTAATCCAAAATGGCTGATAATGCTAACATATGATAAACATATGTGTACCAACATAACAAAAATAAAAATCGATAATCGAATGTACACAGCCCGCGAAAATTCAAAATTCACCTTTTATTTTGAACAAACCTCGTATAACATATCCTCGGGAATTAATAAGACCCTCATCTGATACATTAGCCAGGGTCCAAATAGGATCGAAAGGTCAATAACTGATTAATAGAGGTCATACAAGGAAAAGAATAAACAAACAAAAAATTTCTTGACTGACAGTCTGTAGAAAATTATGCACCTATTTGTTTTGCATTTCCGTTAATCCCAACAACGAGGAAGAACTCGCGTAGTTTTTGAAAAATGTTTTTTTTTTAATATTTAATATTTGCTTTCCGATCTACCGATCTGATATAGTAGAAATTTTGTGCTATCCTCCCATTTGAATGTATTTTTTATTATACTTTACTTACTTCATGAACATAATCGGAAAAATATTAAAAAAGGACTGGTATTGAATCCGGTCCTTGTGGAATACCGCATTCGAACTTATGAAATCAAAATCGAGGTGTTTCGCTTGCATTATCAATAAAATATTAATAACTGATGTACTCATCCACAGCGAATTAAAGTGGGTGTATTTCTGTATAGAAACATAAACTACAACGCCTGTTCTGCCCATTATATCTCCCTGCATCGGATATAAATAATAAAAACCCTCGAGCTATATCCATTTATGGTTGTTAATGTTTAAATAATTATATTGTTGGGTATGAAAACATGAAATACCCAGTATAAATAAAATGAAAGAGCGCATGTTTCACAGTTAAGATGGCGAGTATAATGAGAGATATACATATGCTCATAATGTACTCAGTCTTAGGTTTATTGAGCAAAATACAGTTTAATTAATAAACAGCATAGCCCGAAAACATAACACTTAGTCCGAGATAACGGAAGACGTGTAAGAGATGCGTGTAAATTATTATAAACAACTTTTTATGTTAACATTGCACACCGGTAAAGAATGTTGCGATTATTGTAATCAGATCAAAATATTAACATATTTTTACGATAGTGGTTTGGTATACACCACTTTCGTCGCACTCATTTTGCCAGATAATAATATTGTGATAGCGTAAAAAATCTTCTTTTATAGTATGGTGGAAACGCTGGGTGGCAAATACAGGTTACTTTTAGGAGTAAAGTTCCATAAAGTTTAGCTTCTGTGGCTGGGAGGTTCACTCTAAACAGCAGACGCAGGTTTTGGCCCTGTAATCTTTAGGGATGCTTAATGGTGTTTTTTTTTTAAAAATAAAATTAACGAGTAAACATGTATTCTGAAGCGACCCATGTTGAAGGAAAAGGGAAACAATCGAGTTGTTGAGCACAAGAACGATTCGCAAAAATACCAATTTTCAGTGATAGAAATCAGCCACTTACAAATTTTAAGTATGCTTTGCGTATCTCCCGACTGCACCGGTGTTTAAGGGATTTGCGTATCTCCCGACTGCACCGGTGTTTAAGGGATTTGCGTATCTCCCGACTGCACCGGTGTTTAAGTGATCGAAACATAATAGATACTATGTGAATGTTCCAAGTTTTCTTTTGAAGTTGCTTTAACACCAGTCGTTATAGGATATTATGAAAAATCAGTTGGTCTGTAATTTTAAAAGAAAGTATCTCTGATATCATTTCGTCAATCGCAATTTAAATTAATCTGGCGACTGGAACTGATCAACAGATTGATGCTTTCAATGTATTTACATATTAAAATGGGGTTAAGCCACATACATTCTCAGTTGCGGGATTGACTATCTTTATACCCAACAACTCGATCGTAATAAACTCGTCACGCTTGCCTTCTACTTGTACCTGCACAGATAGTAAATATGTCTAAAGAAGACTTTAAATCAAACGGAATGCGAAGCTAATGCACGTTGGCTGCCCTGATTTGAGTTTAGTTTCCGAAGATATGTACGTAATTATGACTAATATTTCTCGAACATTACAGTCCAGTGCATCTCTCTGTTAGGTTTGTAACCGTTAATAAAAACTATCTTCGATATTTATAACTTGAACCTAATTTGGTGTTCATAACAATAATATAAGTTAATAACAGTAATAAAATTTATGATCCTTTATAATTTAAATACCATCGTGGGAGTAATTGTAAAACGACACCCTAAGCACAATAATTGTATTTACAGGTGGGATATTAAAGCAAATTGCACTTAGGTAGAAAAATCAATAAATTGGGCCAAAAAAATGTTTCTGATTATGTGGTTTATGGGTTTTCACAGTGTGGATCCTTGAGGAACGTAATACTTAACAGATTGTGGCTCGCTGTTAACTGTCCGAATCATTTGTTTTTTTAGTATGCAAGTAAGGGTGTTTTTTTTAATAGGTATACAAATTCAAAATGAAAAAAAAAACATTAAAATAATTTTAACGTCTATGATATTGGCTTTATTTAATGGATAATTTTATGCCATTATTGATTAAATATGATTTCTGGCATATGAGTTCCACGGCTAGCTCGAATGAAGCGTTATCGTGAAGTCCAATTTTCGACAACTTTATCGAGCAACTGGGGCCGTATATCGGCAATAACACGGCGAATGTTGACTTCCAAATGGTCCAGCTCTGGTTTATCAGCATAGACTAGTGACTTCACATACCCACAAAGAAAGTAATCTGATGGTGTGAGATCACACGATCGTGGAGGCCAGTTCACAGGTGTTTAAAAACGAACCTCTAAAAAAAAACCCATTTATAATGGAAACTTATTTTTGATTTCCACAAAGGCAATACGATTTGCAAACGCTGTTCATACAACAGTAAAATTGGGGCATCTTTAATTAGTCGTGTCTAAAAGATGACACTTTTAGGTGATGTGTGCTGCTATTGAGAATAATACAACCGCGGACGACCTTGGGGGACGCTATAGTTGTTACAGTCTAACGCGAGGACAATGAAGATAACCGACTGTAACAGAATGACATTATACGCAACGACTCCACACAACCTGTTTCTAAAGGTAATTAATACTCGTTTAAGAACAAACGCCGGTTTGTTTACTTTACGAAAACGAGCCGAATGCAAAGAAGAGGCGGTTGAAAGACAGTTTGTCGTTTTCGATTCTATGGAGAAATTACGAAGACGGTCGTCCTTGGATAGGTATCCAAATATAAATACATTCATATAATTATTGATTGATCTGCTGCTTGGACAATGTGTCAGAAGAGTAGAAGACCACGAAGAAGAGTATGGGTTTGCCGATTTCAGAATGATGAAAAACAGTTACTACAGAATGTACATTAGAAGGGCCGATGAAATTATTCCCGAAAGCCCCTCTTGTACCAAAGACGTTTACAGAAAAACCAAACAAAACAATCTTCCAAAAGGACAACATAACAAAATAACATTCACACGAAACGAAAACGAAACTATGTTGGGCACTACACCTAAATCCATAAATACTAAAACGAATTAATACACTCCGCATTAATAGAAGAACTATTTAAAGTTTTCTTTTCAGGATTTTATCGTAATTTATTTTGTTAATGTCAGCTGTGTGTTTTATTATTTATTTCCCTATGTGATTTTCTAGGTTAACTGTAAAAGAAATAGAACAATCCCACACGTTTTTTCCGTACACTAAAGAGTTTGTGAATTTGAGTTTGTAAACCGAGAGTCAGCAAATCGAATAATTTACCAAATCACCGACAACATTATCACATTATCTAATCTCCCTGTATTTTTAAAGGCGCAGAAGAATAAATGAACATCGTTTAATGCAACGGAAATGATATCACTGCAGAACGAGTTGAACGATGCACCGTGGAGAATACGCGGAGGAAATTGAGATTACCACCCACACTGTTTCAAAACGCAGATGTGAAATATTCAATGACGTAAAAAAAAGTTAAGACGTAATAAAAAAGAAAGACAAGGCAAGCTGTAACATATGAAGGTCAGGACGTAATGATTGCCTCTATGATAGAAAACCTCCGATAAGAGAGGGCACCAGAAGAAGAAGAATGGAGGACATTTTTAACAATATCAGCAATCGTCACAGAAACTTTTTAATGCTCGGATCAATATTTCTCACATTTACCGATCGATCTGTTGTAAAATCAACTCATCACAGGGGTATCAAATATTAAAGGATAAGTATTTGAAAGAAAATTTTAACTATAGTTTTAAGTTATTTCATGTCTTTGTAAAGCGCTTTGGAGTAATATGTATCACAAAGATGACTTTAAAAAATCAGAAACAGACGAGGAAGAAAAAGAGAAACAAAGATAATCGAATTTACTTTTGACGTAATTTTAACTATGGTGTTAAGTTATTTCCTAGATTTGAAAAGCACTCCTGAGGTGACATTTTACAAAAAAGAGACTAATGATAATTATTTTTCTGGGTAGGCATCCTGCAACAGGATAAATTTTGCCAAAGAAACAACGAGTAGGTATTATCTTCCTAATGGCTAAGAGTGCTAAGACCTTGTTGCATGGAATGAGAGAACGAGAGTTATTATAGGTTTAGGTTCCGGAGAATGCGCGTGTCGAGTGTGCGGAGTGTGGGCTTAACGGAGAGACGTGACGGGATGAATGGGGTAGATATAACAGATGATGGTCCAGAGATGAAAGCGGCCGCTGGAGATCGGATTAATTATTTCTTTAAATGAAACACTGCAACTTTGCGCACAAGCTTTAATTTATAAAAGCATGTCAATCGGTTTCGGCACAACCATGCCATCGTCATGGCAGATATACACTGATAATGGAACAGTTACATCTTGCTAGAAGTTGGTTTGCTGTTATAAAATAGTTATAGTGTTTCATTTAATTCACTGCCAACTTGTAAAAAAACTGACAAACCATCACAAAGTAGACAAATATTTTTTCTCATGATCATGTCAGGTTTCTAGTTTATTTGTTCAAAGAATGATCAACTTTTAATCGTTCTTTGAAAAGTACAATAATTGCCATAATGACAGTTGCTGTTGAAGTGATTGACAGAAAATAAAAGAACTCACACAATTTGCTGTTGATTCAATACTTTTATAATCATGGCGCGACAGAGCTCATTAAATTCCCCTTACAGAACAAACGGGTGAGATTGTTTGTTGCTTGTTAATCATCACACAAGAAACTCTCTTTCATCGGATCATTTTAATAATTGTAGCAAGGAGTAGTTTTGGCATCATTAGGGTCAATGAATGACATAACCCCCGGTAATTTTAAAATAACTCCAACTAAACCTGAAATGAAACTATGGCAAAGCAAGACGACGTATGTAAGTATCTTATGACTTTTTGACTAACGTAATTGGTATGTGTGCAGCACATGAGTTGCCCCAGACTGCAGTCTACGGGGTGAATTGATGGTCAACCCATGAAGAGATTATACAATTAACCAAAACGTTTCACAAAAAGGATTGATGTATCACAAAAAGCAAGCACGTCATGATGATTTTTTTCTGTCCTTATTTCGTAGAGATATGGGATATAATAGAAGCACAAAGGAAAATGCATGGTGCCACAGACAAATGCTGAAGAATCTTTTTCCAGCTATAAGAACAAATAATTTCTCCACCCGAAAAAGCGATTCAGAATCGAGAAGAATCTCCCCATTAAATTCCTGAAGGTTTATTCTGTAAAAGATTCAGTACTTAGGTCACAGTACCAGGAATACGTGACAGAAGAAGTGGAGGGAAGAACAATGAGGACAAACCCTCATGAGATTTGTTGATATTAATTGCTACCTGCATATGTCTCCGTATGGGAGACCATGCAAACAGCACAGGACAACATTGGAGGAATGCGGTCCACCGAGCGAGTGGCATCAAACGAAATCAGCATCCCAAGTAGTTAAGATAAGGAAACAAAAGAAAACCTTCTGATAGGTATAATAAAATTACCTCTCAAAATTTCTCTGTTGAAAATAGCAGAAGTCCCCCAAAATGTGCATTTCACAACAGTTACTACGCTGAGAAAGTAAACGGATAAACATCGCCTTAATCAGTATGTAAAAAACTAGAAATGGGTACTCTTATGCGTTGTCTGCTGCAATCTAACAGCTATATATCATTGTTAATTTCTACGAACGAAAACAGAAAACAGAAAACAGAGATACGGCGACGCAGGTGTGAGAACAGCGATTCTGATACCTATGTTTAATACCATCCAGTGGTTGAAAGTCCGATTTGAGCGTAATAATGAACAAGATTATAGAGGAATGCTGAGATGGTTTTAACATGTGCAGCGGAGAAAGGTGTACCAAGAGAATATAATATTTATCTATATATAACGCGTAAGTGGTTGGAAGAAGTTGGAGATGCCTCTGGAAGTATTATGTATAACAAAATAATAATATGTATAAATTCCGTTGCGGCCATCAGGATGAAGATTGCCTTGATGACGGTGGCGGTTCGTGGCCCATCTCACTCAATCAGAGATTAAAAAAGTGAGACAAAAATTCCTTATGCATAAAAAAATACTATGTTGCTCTTTTCCATATTATATATTTTTTCCCCTAGATTTAAAGGAATTTCACAATATCACTGCACCAGAAATTAGCGACCCAGCAACAATAAACAATTCGGCGATTCATTAAAACGTCCGTGGCTAATGAATAATGTTATGTCATAGGTTATGAAAAATAGTTTTAAATACGAAATTCACAATTTACGTAAGAAACTTTACCGTTACTTTTTTATATAAAAAATAATCATCTTCAGCAATTAATTTATTTTAATAATGAATTAAAACACGATAATTATCTTCCAAAATACTACTCCGTAGAAATTTATTGTTAAGAAATATTCATATAGCTGCGCCTTGTCGATTCCGAAGGATTGCACGCTAAGCACGGTTTCCGTCGAAGCGTCACGAGAATGACAATGTATGATCTATTTCTTATGACAGAAATCCCCATAGACGCTGAAATCATAACGCATATATGGAATTCATTTTGTACTCGCTTTTGGGCAGTATTACTTATAAGGAGGGGTGGATTATTAGCACCGAATTTAAATGACGTGCTGTTGAAAGAGTGCAAAAGTTATGATAAATGTTTGTTTGATTTTATTTTATTTTTTAAACGAACGTTAGAAAAAACCGCCACTGCTGGGTGATGATCACCAAAACAAGAATAATTTGTAAGACGATAAGATGACGAAATAAGGAGTGCGTACAAAGACGAATGACCTATGTCGCGTTTCGTTCTCTGTATCTACCCCTCAAGTAAGTTTTGTTAGTTGGATCAGTCTTTCACTTTCTTTGTGAACTTCTTCTGAAAACAGTTCCACCACTCTTACAAATAAAGTTTTTGGCGAAATCACTGTTGTCTCAAGACCAGAGAAAGGCAAAGGCATGAAGATTTTGTGGCCCAGTGACCCAATTGTATCCGGTTTCGTCTTAAATGCAGCTGCCCCTTCGTCATACCCGCTAACAAAACGTTGTTTCAACTTCATTTTTCGCAAACTCTTTATGGAATATCACTCAACATTGAACTTTCAAGAAAGATTTTGTCAATAAAAAAAATGTACCAAGGTTTTTATTTTCAGAATTGCCTTGAAGTGGAAAAGAGTTGTTACGTCATTTATACTTTTGTTATTACTTTCGCCATTCATCCGATCTCTGTGAGTTAATTTATGGTATTCATTAAGTTTTCATAGGCTTTGCAATCTTTATCGACCTCCTCATAATACGTCATACATGGTTTACCACACATACGCCCCAAGTTTTACTGCATTCCAGTCTGCCCTCGTCCTTTCTTAGCCAGTTTCATGCCACACTGAATTTAAGTACATGGTAACAAGTTAAAAAGGAAAGAATTTTTTTATTATAAAATTGTTTCCTACAATACGACAACAAATGGTGTTCATTGTTGTGGAGTGTAAGATAAGCGTGTGAATAAATTACTGTAAATTGGTACTTTTTTGTTTGTTTCTCGAACACCTCTTTGAGAACCTTCACGAATTGTGCAAGTGTCACAGGGTTGGCATAAGAATGTCATTGTGGACTGCTTACTTTATTCAAGCATCTACTTCGGCATCCAGAATTTCTATGTACATATTGCAAACTTCCCTTGAAAACTTTCTTTGTTTTTTGGACTTAAAAAATATGTTATTTTTTGAGAGAATCTCTATTCAGATGTCTAGTTGAAAAAGTAATTATATGAAATTCCCTCGATAGAAAAAAAACGCAAATTATGTAAAATATAAATAACATGTGTGGCTCTGTTGATTAATATGTTACAGGTATGAAAAAAAATCACAGCGTTTCTTTAAATGCTATTTAAGTCAGTAGTCTTGAGATTTTTTGCTCTGTACTAAACATCCGTGATTTATTAAATATTTTTTAAACGATCGCTTGCGCCTTACGCGTTTTTCACATTAGCGCGCTCCCTCTCCCTTCCGTATTAACATATCTCATTTTAAAACACTGTTAAGTTTCGGTTCGGAGGATATTACTGGTTGCTGGGTCGTATCTGTTTTATTTATTTATTAAGTTACACTAAAGAATCTGCCATACACAATCTGTATAACCTACACAAACACAACTATCGATATAATAGTGTAAGTGGAGGCGGTAGCACGGTAGAACACCTCGCAATTAACCGTTAGTGTGCGATCCAGCGCCATCGCGCTTAGTTAAGTAAATTGCGACGCAGCGCTACAGCGCTGCAATTTTCAGTGTGTTTTTTGTCGTCCTCGGAAGAGCACGTGTTCAATTTCAGCGTGGTATATTGCGGTTGGCGCGTGTCTTGATAACTGTATTTATTGTTTATCCTGTTAAAATAAATACACCCTAAAGTGAATCGATCTTTTTCACCATGTCGGAAGTAAGTTCTATTGCGGATGATCGTAATATATCAAATGGCAGCGGCACTACGGACGACGAGACCTTTGTTCCCATAAATGAACGTGTGCAGCGAAGCAAATGAGATAAGGCGATCCAATATTTAACTAACCTTCAACATTCATGTATTAATACAAATAAACCAATATACTGCAACTAACTGATACCAGGTATACCCACGCACTGGCCTTGCCTATGTGGGATTTTTTGTTTTATATACATTACTCATAGGTTGTTCAGATGTATTTATAATTTAATGTTTAAAAAAACAACAACAACAAATGTTTATAATCATTGTACCTTATTTGTGTGAATGTATGTTTCAAAAAATGAATTAATAAATAAATTTACTTTTAAAATATAAAAAAAAATAAAAGAAAATAAATATATATATATATCATGTGCGCTCGCTGTAAAAAGGGACTACATGGACCACGGGAAAAAACAATTGAGAAGTGAAATAATCTTATACCTTTGTATTTTTTAATATTTTTTTGTAGTTGTAAATGTGTAGTTTTTTTTTAATTAGAACTATGATATTAGTCAAATTTCATTCTTTACTTGTATAATTTCAAAAATCATTAAAATTGATTGATATTTGTTTAAGTTATTGCATTTTTATTGAATAACATACTTTTTTTATTAAAAAACACAGAATATCTGTAGCAATTTATACACATAATTGCAAAATAAGCATAGCACTAAAACAGTTAATATTGAATTGAAAAATATAGTTTTCAATTTAATCAAATAAAATTATAAATCAATATCATCTCCCGACCCCTGGTTACATAGATGTGTGATACAGTTGTAGCACTAATTACATACAATTTACGTCGGATGGGTAAAAAAGCGGTTCGCACCGGGGGAGGCCGAGCGTATAATTCCCCGGCCAAGTGCGGCGCGGCTGTTTCAAGCGCGCCCGAGTCGGCCAGCCGGCCAGCCGGCCAGCCGGTTAGCCGCTTCAGCATGCATGGAACATTATTTGCATTAACCGTTTTAAGGTTAAACGAAAGCGTTTCACGTGCAATCAGCATATCGTCAGCAACAGATGTATTAAATTCTGATTTTTCCTCATACCAGAGAATGCGTTCGTCCTCAAATTGGCGTTTTGCAGCGCTTTAGCGACAAATTTCGAGCCCGGTGGGTCAGATAATTGCACACATGACAACTGACAACTGCGCACAAGAATGGTAGATACTGAGATCCAGAGTGGTAGGTGCTGCAAGTATTGCCCAGGTGATGGCTTTAACCGTGTTTGGTGACGAAATTTGAATAGTCGGGTACTTCCCAAGTAAGTAAGGTAATTCCTCTCAGCCTCACAACATACCGCAATTGGGGATGCCATAGACCCACTGGCTTCGGACACTCGGAACTCTTATAATAACGAATACAATATATATACGTCGAACCATCCATTTTCTCAAAAACTGTCAGCATTCCATTCAATGTTTAACCCCTTCAATAATCATAAAAAAAATAAATAATGGAAAAAAAAATATTTGCTGTCTTTTGTCTCGCTTCCACATACCATAAATCGTATGTATTTTCTGCAGGTAATGTTTGCCAGAGTTATCTCGGGTGTGCGAATTTTCGCACATAATTATCGACCGAGTATACTCGGGCGTGATCCTTAAGAGGTTAATAGATTAATCAGTGTTTCCCTATAAGGTTCTATTTTTTTAGTAACATATTGGTAATCTTAGTAACATCAATTGACACAATTTTTTCCTAGCCATTATAAAATGCGTGCAAGTGGCCAATTCAGCCAGCGTTCTATGCAAATAATAAAGTAAAAAATTACATATTAATAATAAGGATAGGGACTTAAAAATCTATAAAATGAATTGTAATGATTTTAATTTTTTTGTTTTGAGAAACTTTGAAATTAGGATAAAAGAATTATGGTGTTTCTTAAACAGTATTAATTTCTCGTAGTGACCCAATAATCTATTAGAGAAAAAACATTCCTTTGAATTTAATAATGGTATAAAAAATTAACACTGCAATATTTATGGTATCCATTTAGATAACCTTGAAATTTTAGAAATTGGAGAGAGTGTAAAAAATAATTTAAATATGATAGTATCAATAATCAAGGAAATACATGAATAACCCTCTATTAAATTTATGCCCGTTGTAACGTTCCACGTAAACCATGTTCTCCGATTACCCCCCCCCCCTCTCCCCTTCTGATCCACTCCAATAATATAATATATTTGTTAATTAGTTTTATATAAATCCTGGAAAGGTGAGCATTACTCACGAAACATTTCGGTTTTACTACAACTATAAAGTGTTTAAAACAAAGTTTTATTTTTTATTTAAATTACAAAATATATATATATGGTTACAATACTGGTGCACACATCGACAAACGCACACAGTAACAAGTGTACACATAGACAAATTTCGAACAAAGTTCTGTTGCACTTTTTATTGCGAGGTTTTATTTTAAGGCAGGTGTTATCATCAGGGAACGGATATTGCCTTAATGAATTATGCGCATATGTGCATGCAAATAAGATGTATATTTTAGGCAAATTTAGTGAAAAATGACGAACTCAAATTTAATTTATTTGTCAGCTGTGTTATGTAGTGTAGAGGTTATTTTTTTAGAAAAATAGGGAATGAACCTTGCTTTTGATGATACACTAACCTTGTACGAGAGACTAAACGCAAAAAACTTCGTCGAAGGGATAGTTCGCCGGAGTACTTTTCATTGAAATGCCGGCAGAACAAATACATTATTTCCACCTAACCAAAAGCAAAAATAGTTAGCAAAAATTTGGTATCCGTAGGGCGCTTTAATAATTTGCACGGCACCGACATAGTGATCAAAGGCACGGCATGACGCTATAACAAGGAACCAAAATTTATGGGTGTGTATGAATACGCTTTTAATTTACCGTCCGCGACCAGCGCTCTTGAGGTGATTTTTCGCAAAAACGGTGCTATACAAATCATCCAAATATTATTAATCGCATGTCGTGAACGGCAACGGTTTGCCGTGCCGTTGTGGTTGGACACATAGTTCCTTGTATATCCGTGGCGGCAATTTTTAGAGTGTTGTGTGTAGTTATAAAAATATTTTGATGTGTGCGCGAGTGTGAGTCTCCGCGCCCCTGCCCGCCCGCACCCGCCTTTTCCGCTCCCCGCCAAACTCATCGCTTGCGAAGCGTCTCTTGTACGCTGATGGTTTGTGTTAAACACTGCACAAATGCCGTTCATGACCACGACGCAAATTATAAATACAATCAATGACATGACTTGCCGTGGAGTCCACGCGTGATAATAATAAAGAGACAATGGGTGTGCGTCAAGACAGCGGTGTGTGGGGTTCCATCATTCATGCCTATCCCTGGGGAAAAATGGCGCGATTGTTAGTTAGTTAATACGACTTTCAAACTGAGAGTGAAAGGAGAAAGAAGAAGAAGACAAACGAAATACACCTTTGTTACATTAATTACAATAATCAAAACACCACATCATCGGAAAACCACCAGCACATCGCCTACTTGCACGTCTGCACGCGTGATGCGACATGTTAACCGCGCGTGCTGCCCGAACACGTGACGATAATAAGCGGAAAACCCGGCACGCCAGCACCAGGCAAGCACCGCGGATCGCAATCAAAAGAAAGTCTTTATGTCTTAAAGATTTATGATGCTGAGTTTACTGGAGCAAAATCATTGGAATGCGTAGTTAATGCCAAACCGTTGATAATTCCGTTGTAATCCCCCCCTCTCTCTCTTTCTCGTAAATGAAAAGTTACATGCAGCTTTCAGTGGTAGAATCATAGATTGTATTGCTCGCATACAGCATGAAAAATTGTTGTCTCTTTTCGGTATAAACAATAAGCAGGCTTAAGCAAGGCAAAATGCTGTTTTTCAGTGACATTTCACTGTCGGAAGTGTGAACCAATACCTATATACTCGTACAAACCCAAGCATGTATTTTTGGGTCGACTCCAAATGCGGGACCTATACCTAATAAGCTTAAAGGTCTGAGTCTAGTGGCAGGCACAGCACAGAGCTTAATACAATACAGGAACCTATCTAATTACTTAATTCGTCCACAAAACCGCTTTACATGAAAAAATAAAAATAATGGAAAAACGCGTGAAAATATGAAAATTGGGAATTTCATTTTCTCGTTAAAATTCGTGTATAAACGACGAAATACGCGTTATCGTAAACGCGAGTTTTAGATTCTAAGAACTCTCAGACTCTAAGCATAAGTAATGAAATATTATTATCTACATATTTATAAAACTAAGTGCGGGTTGTTTCGAGAAACTTTGAAAGATTTGTCAAAATTACAAAGTTAATATTCAAGTTCTGTGAAAGTGCTATTCAAGTTCTGTTATTATTCAAGCACTGTGAAGCAACTGGCCCATATTGCAATAATAACGAAACATGAATAGAACTTAACTTTGTAATTTTGACGACACTTTGAAATTCCTCGAAACAACCGTGAATTTTTACAAGATTAGATTGCGACGTATCAATTTCACGAAATTAACCTACCTATTCGTTACGAGCACAGCGGTCCACACAGACCACCCAGTTTTTGCTCTATCTATACAAATAAAACTTAATTAGCCGGTCTCTTTCATTGGGTAGGTACCTACTAAAACATCAAATCGTACAATATAAAATAATTCATAATAATTATAACGGAATTAAGTAAGGTTCTTTATTGTAACCTTCATACGAGTATTTGAATGTGTTCCATTTTTAAAGTGCATAACGTGGTAAAAAATGGCAGGGCTAACAAGTAGGAAAAGGTTAAAAAGGTTCATTGAAGGTTAAATTAATATGGTTTCTAACAACCAATAATTGCATAAATGAGGTAATTGTTTGAAGCACCGTAAAATATCATATCATACGTAATTTTTTTGATCCTTAATACACATGTCCGTAAAGCCAATTTTTGCATACCATCGTTCGTAATTAAAAATAAATAAATAAATTATGTGACACCTAACAAGAGCGTCCTTTTATATACCTAGCACCGACAGGGGAGCTATATCGCCACTCGGTTGGACAACATTGTGAGGTGGGTCAAGGAGGGGGCTGTAGGAAGGGATTTGTTAATTCGGGCCTTAAAGAGACCGGGATCACACATAGGAGGAAAGACAGATGCCGGTAGCTTGTTCCACATACAATCCGACTTAAATAAAACGAGTCGGCGAAACGACCCGTTCTCATGAAGTCAACATCAACTCTGAACGGGTGTTACGGTCGTGTCAGTCGAGTTTCACTCAGCTTCTTTGAGCAGGCTCCATTGAAATATCTGTAGAACAGAGTCAGCATACTTACATTGCGTTTGTGCATTAGAGAAGACATTCGATCTGCTAACAAAGGACTGTCAATCAGGCGAACCGCCCTCCTTTGCACAGAATCAAGCAGGCAATAATAGTCAAAACGTCAACTATTTCCGTCCCTTGTTAACTTTACAAACAAACCTATTGCCAGAAAAAGGCTGCAGAATGTTTTAGGTTCGGCCCTGTGTGGAAATATACCTAATGCCAATAGTTCATAAAAATAATAATAATAAAGTAGGTAATAAACAACTTACAATTTTTTCCCACTTTATGTGGGGAAAACAGCTTTCAAATGCAAGTATTTCATGGAATAGAGAATTTTTAATTATCACAATTATTTTCAAAGTAAATCGGTTTTACCGGTAATAAATCATTTTAAACACCGTCCAAATTTAAATTGGGTGGGAGTAAATAAAATCATGTAAGTAAGTCGTCTCAATGTGACCTAACCACATTTTGAAAATAGCTTTGAACACCGAAAAAGCTGAAAGATTTTTTTTTTCTGAAAATACTTGCAGAACAAAAAAATTAATGGAGTTATATCAACTAAACATAATAACACTTAATAAATAATGAACTACTTCAGAAAAAAGGATCAAAAATTCATAAAAGTCGAGAATTGAATGTTAGGTTGCTCGCTTAACCGACGATTGACGTATATTTGAAAAAATTTATTTGAATTTCTTAATTTCAGACACTACACTTTATAAAAAACGTCGTACATAAAAAAGTTTTATATAATGCACACATGTCCCGACAAGTATGGTTGAAATCAAAAGGTTTTCAAATGTATTTAGGGATGAATCACTTCAAGTCTTCAAGCAATGGAAGATTTGTTTGGGTAAAAATACACAAATCTGGGTTCAAAGTGTTTTGAAGTGGACTAAAGTGATTTTAACTTGAAGTACCTTTACCTCTGTAAGTATAAGCTCCCGTACCGATGGGAAAAAATGGGCCCAAGTAGAAGGACCCGACTTATCTGGTTGATTTACAGCCCTGAAGATAGTATTGGTGATAATGAGAATACTTGAACGACGAAAATACCTCAAAGGTCAATAACCTCAGTCGGAGTAATGTGATTATTTAATTACTATTTGTGTACCGTAATGACAATAGTGCGTGTAAGTGCTAATTACGATGTATGAAACTGTAGACTGATAGTACAAGACAGTTAATTTCGGCATTATTATTTTATTTTTAATATAAGGGGGAGAGGGACGTCCGAGAGAGATTATTTATTAGTTCTACATTGATAATATTATTACGAAATACGACAAACATAATGTTTTTAATGGGAAAAATATTTATTAAGTATTTTTTTAAATTATGTGGTTTTACATTTTACAATATATTTTTAAATGAATATTCCCAATTGAAGGTTTTTATTTAAAATGCCGAGAAGAAATTTTCCAAATAAATCATTTTAAAGACGGTCCAAATTAAAAGTGGGTGGGTTAAATAAAATCATATAAGCAAATCGTAGCAATGTGGCCTAACCACAGTTTGAACATAACCTTGAACACCGAAACAGCTGTCACAATAATAAAAACTAATATACTTGCAAAACTTAATAACAGTATTAAGTTTGATTTATATTAAATAAATAAAAAAAATCCATTATATTATTTATCGATGCTAACCTATGCATATATATATATACGTTTTAACGTACGAATAGACATTACTATTTTGTGAATAGTCGAAATCGTCAAAGTGAGAGAATTTCCTTCACTAATTTTGACACAACATTATTAAACCGAAAGCATTTTCAACCTGTTTTAAGGTTTGCAAAAGATTGTATTTTTCCATTAAAGACCATTCAAAAAGACAAAAATGATTAACGTTTTGCTGGTCAGCGACGAAGGCTGTCACCGATTCAACGTGTTCTAGACTAGAGGCAATATCATCTTTCTCTGCCCGAGCAAACAAGTCCGGCATCAGGAGACTCCATTTCTTTCCCGCTCCACGAAGAATGCGAGAATATTCAAGAAGCAACATGCGATAACAGGCGCAGACCAGTTTCTCTTTACTTTCGATCCGATTTTCAATACGAGTTTGTTACGTTAGGGCGAATGACAAACAAACAAATGTGATCAAACATCGTGAAAAAAGCTGTTGCTGCTTGGTGGATACTTGTTTATTGTTTGTTATCGCTATCTTTATGGGAAAACATCTTCCACATTCCTTTCTTGGTAATCTTCGCTTCATCTGCTCATGTTCTAAGTCATTTTGCTCGTGTTAGGTATTTTTTATTATGTGTGGGTTTTGCCATTAATAATAATAATAATAATAATGTTATATTATCTTCTTTTTTTTATAACAAAATAACAAATAATGATATCCTCACTGGGATTTCCCGTGCTGAGGATTTCATTTACAAAATATTAAATTACATTATATTAAATTAATGATTTTTTTTTTAAATAATTCTAAGGTGAGGTGTTTTAAGTGTAGCTGAGTGGTATCGGTGTTAGTCTTGATCTTTTAACGCCGTTCGTTTCACTTGTTTTTATTGGTGAGGGAATTTTTATAAAGATTCGCGATCTTCGGATAAAGAAGAGCTGGAAGACGAAGGAAACCTTATTTATTTGTATTTTGCGTCAATAAATAACACCACGGGAGAAAACCAACTGCCCCGAGCCAGTGGGACTAGGCCCGCGATACAGATAGAACACAAGAAAGGGAAGAAACCGAAGTTTACATATCATATTATCATTATGAAACTAATTGAGGAACCAGAACCACACAAAGTATAGGAGACCCAATTTTTACAATAATTCTGCTATGGCTTGTATGCGCCTAGAAAAATAGAATTGTAAAAATCAAGTAGCAACCATGGGTTCCATGACAATTCGGCACGGTAATATCTGCTCACTTCTACATACATCTGTAAGGCTAGATATATACAATTTTAGCTATGATGTTTAAATAATAATAACAATATTTATAAGATTTGTATAGTGCCGTTTTTATGAAAAATTACCTCGAGGGCGCTGTACAAATATATATTTTTCAAGACTCTACCCCACTACTAAGCATGGACAAATTATTAAAACAACTTATAACTTAAGGCTATCAAATTGCATCTTCCAGCTCATCAGTCATTTGGTAACACACGTCTAATTATTATCTACTTAACGCTTCCGTATTGCGCGCATCTAAGTTATTTTAAATCCATTGCACTTAATTGCTAACTTAATATTATTCGTAAACCATTATAAAAATAATTTCACGATGAATTTTCTTTTTATTTATTATGAACACGCGTCCAATAACTCAAAACAAACTGAAAAACCGTTCCCCGCCTTGATTGCCGGATGACATGAGACAGTTTGCCGAACAGAGATATGGCAAGAATTATTCGTGTTTGCTTCCGCGTTATATTATACGTGCAGCAATATAAACAATTATTGCATGAGATACAGCATGCATTATTCATGCGTGGAGAAATGCAACAATGATTACCGCTGGAGAAGAACACAATATTTCGATATCTAATGTGATCCGGATGAATTCACAGAGACATAATAACGGTGTTTAGCAGTATTTTATTGCGTTGGTTCTGTAGGTTTTCATTTATGAGGAAGTATTTTTTATTATGTCATAAAGATTACATACAAAACTGGGTAAGATATAATATGAGGAAGCTTTTTCATTGCATGTTTGGTCGTCCTTCTTCGTTTTTGTAGAGAAAAGAATTTTGATTTGGTAACGAAACATAATGTTGTCCTCAACGCGAAGGTTGACAAATATGAACATGCTTAATGACGGTTACAATTTCCGGTAATAATTATAGACCAGGAACTAAAAGCGACATATTATAGCGTTTTATAATTATAGAAGAATGTCCTCTTCATCAGTTTCCCTATGGCACATCTGTCCTGATCCAAGTGACTCCCGATGCCGTTGACTGGCTGAATAACCTCAGCATCCCACTATGACCTCCACCAACTCTCCTGAAGATAGCGTTTCATACATCTTGCGGAAAACACATTCTTTAATAAGTGGCGGTTATAAAGCACGTACATACGTATCTACATATGCTTAATTTTGAATAAATTTAACTGTGTCTACGCAATATTTTAGCCGAAAAAAAAAATCTTTTTTGGGGGCGTTGAGTCATGGTGCATCACTGTTTACTTTGTGACAGCCTTGCACTATCCAGATGAGTGACTTGCACATGCTGTAAATATCCTAAATCTCAGACAAAAGCTGACTCAAGTGGTATTTTGTTGACTCAACAAAGATGAGGAAGCACAACACTGCAAAACCACCCAAAAACAACCAGCAATAGAATTTTTATAAAACAACAAAAAACTGCAAAATGGGATAATAATAACCTGCTACTACCGTAATTAAAAAAAACATTTCAATTACTTTTCAGACAAAACAAAATAAAACAAAACAAAAAAGATACATCAAGATTATCACGTCACCCTTAAAATTGCGTACTGCAAAAAATGCTCAAGAACATTTTAAAAAAGGATGAGCGAAAAGCCATGCCATAAAAAGCCTGAAATAGAACCATTAAGCTAACGACCATGGAAACAGGCGAACTTGGTATTGAGAATAATTTGTATAAAATACAACCATCTTGGAACTAGTTCCGTGAAAACTAACACAATATAGACAAAGTCGTCGATTCACAGCGTGTATTTTGACCTATATAATATGTTGTTCTCTGATTTTGGTATGATAGAAACTACCAAAACAAAAAGCCTCAAGGCATCGTTATGAAGCGTGGTATATACTAGTAGGTATTAGATACAACAAAGGCTTCAATAATAATAATGATATATAAACAATTGACGCTTAACATTGAACAATTATTGAAACAACCGAACAAAACGGCGTAATGGGGGCACGCTGAGTCACCTTTTTTGTTGACGGGGAAGGCCAAAGACCAAAGGTATTCGATAAATTAATAATATGATTATTATTATTATTATTATGATTACTTGCTACACATTGTTTAGCATAAAAAAAGTTACAACATATTGAATAAAATTCTTTATCATCTAGGTAACAAATGAATTTTCTACTTATTAAAAAAGTACATCTTTCGTTCATGCTAGGTACAAGTAAAAAAAAATGTTTTAGCCTATGTCATTATTCCAATCTTATTGCCATTGTGAATATGGTATCAAGATTCTGAAAAAAAACGTATTATGCTACATAATAGGTTCAATTTAATATATGCGTAATAGAATAACTGCAATGAGAGTACAAGTCTAGTAAAACAAGTTGTTCTTTTCGACTTTTACTTTGTAATAAATAGCACTTCTACAATACGAGTGATGTTCGAGGATGTGTTTTTATATTTTGCGTACCAAAGCGATTGATACTACACGCACTTGTTTACGATTAAATAAATACGAGTGATGTTCGAGGATGTGGTTTTTATATTTTGCGTACCAAAGCGATTGATATTACACGCACTTGTTTACGATTAAATAAATAAGAGAGGATCTTTAACAGATCCTTGAGGAAGGCGAGTTGAATCAAAGTTATTTGAGACTTTTGCATTAATTTTAACACTGATGATTTTGAGGAGGAAAAATATTACATACTAGGTTTTGCCTATTGCAGTCCTGCAATTGGTTTGTATTGCGAAGTTAACCGCGGCTCACTGCTTTGTAAGGAGGTGCGCACCCGATTTGACCCACTCTGAGCCTTACTGTCCTCGAAAGTCGATACGCTTAAGGTGTTTTTTGCCATGCCAACGCGTTCCAGGTCCAATTTTGACTGCGAATCAACATTATTGTGTTCGAAATCAAAGGGTCTTAAGGTCGATTTTTGCTCGCAGGTACCTTGTCTGAATCTCCGGCCAGACCGTATTACTCCTTATTGTGTAGGAAATTAAGGTGGTGTAAGGGCGATTTTTACCTGCATACCCCGCACTGAATTTCAAAAGTTACCGTATTATACCGTATTACTATTAATATAATATTGAAACAACTATTAACTAAACTACCTATACGAGTTAAAAATCAACTAGTTTCGGAAGCAAAAGTGCCCTTTTCAAGGCAGTATAGATACTGTTCAACAAACTTAAATAAAGTAAGTACTATATAAAGATACTTAAGATGAATCTATGGACCCGTACAAGAAAATGCTGTTTGGCAGGTGGCACAAATAACCAGACTTAACAAATGGAATAGCTCCGCTGGGCAGGACTTGTAGCTAGAGTTGAAAAATATAAGACGAAGAACGTTCTATAGTTCTACAGTCTTGTTAACAATCAGAAAGGAATCGTTAACTTTGTAAAAGTGTTTTACACAGAACGCGCGATGTTTCCCCTTGAAGCGATCCATGGCAACGAAATTTCCAAGAACCGAGCTTTCGCATGCCGCTTACCGCGCTCTTCTCTCCCCTCCGGTTCTCGCAGGAGCTATTTCAAAAGTGCGAAAACTTACGACCCACGCAATATATTTAGCCTGCATGACTAGAGGGGATTGGGTGGTCTAAACTTGGGTGGCTGAACGGCGTGAAGACAAACACCGTGTTCTTAGGCATGATAAATTGGAAGGAGATAGCAGGAGACTGGCAAGAATGGACTTTTCTAAGGATGTATGTGATGATAATGAAAAAAAATATTTTTAGACCATTTATTGCTATATTTTCTAGAATGGCTTTTATACTTCAAACGTTAAAGTTTCTATTTCTATTTAAAAAGAAAGATAAACATTTCCAGGTTACGAATAACATGACAATATTTGAAAATCTCTTACTACCATCACAGTAAGCGAAAGATGTTGCTTGTGTCGTGATGGGGGACTTAGCCAGCCGAGAAATTGAACTCACGACGCCTGGGTGGGACCCAGACGCGATGCCAACTCAGCCGTTAAAAGCCGGTCAAGTTAAGGCATATTTTTTCGAATTGCATCAATTTCCCAAACCGTTTTGTAAAAAGCAGATAAAAAAAAACATTAATCTTACGAGTTTTGCAATTGACATCACCCGCGGTTTAACGCCAAGTGATCACAAATGAGGCGTCTTGCGGCGCATTACACCAAAGCAAACACGAATAAAGATTAACTATAATATTGAAAAACCCAAAGGCATTCGTTAAAATGTCAGCTATGTAGTATGCACCGTATGCAGTGGCCTGCGGTCCATGGTAATGGGGGATATTAATGATGTATATTATTTTTAACTTTTCTTTACAAGAATATGGAAATGTTTGTCCTTATTGTTAAAATTTCGACTATTTCATGCATAGTGTCTATTGTCGCTTTTAATTTGTCCAGTTGCCTGAAATAAGTAGGACTATGGCATCCCCAAATAGGGGAAATTTGTTAGGCTGAAAGAAGTTGGGAAGAGATGTAGATAACTGGTAATTTACATATAATAACTAAACACAGCTATAGCCATGTCAACAACATTTTGATTTTGAATGGTGGTCTCGAACCAGGATGATGCTGAGAGTATCGCCCAATCTGGAACAATTTTCTATTATTTTAATCTTCTGACCTAATAGGTACCATAGACACCTACCTAAAATTTGTGAGTAGCATTTTACTTTGAAGTTCCGATAATTTTTTTCTCTGAAAACAAAATTTTAGATTATATTTTTATGTATTACTTGAAGACAAAAATATTCTCATTGTTTTCTCAATTTGATTGCACGCCAATGGTGGAATATTGTACAAGGTACCAAACTGCAGACGATGTGATATTTAACCAGCAGCCTGCATGCTAGAGATAAACAAAGCTTACGCAACACTGTTATTGCACAAGACGCAAGACTCAAGCCTCCAGCCACTAGGCCAAGGGGTGTCTCCGTACGGAGCCTCCAAGGTGAGCAAGTGTCCCGGATCCCTGTCCACCAAGCCATATGGCCCTCCGCCCGCCACCCATATATGGCCACAACCAGCCGGAGCCGCTTCATCTGTATTCGAAGCACTCGGTCAAAAGTGGCGCGCTGAATTCTGCCGTAATTCTTTTAAACCCAAAAGAGTCGAGCAAAAACGTTGAATGGTTATAATTTATGATGGTAGTGTTGATCGGGCCTTATGTGGTGCAGTCAGCTTTGAGAAGGCTGAGCACAGACAGCCCCAAAATATACTGGTAGTATGCAACTGTTGACCCTGTACAAATCACAAGTGCTCAGTGCACCCAAGTGTTAAATACAGCAGTCCCTAGTTACCTAAGTGGAAAATGGGCACTCCGTTTGAATGATTCCTCTATCTTACGAGAGGAGTTGCAATCTTTATAATGGAGATGCATAGA
Organism: Halesus radiatus; assembly: GCA_022606495.2. Classification (NCBI taxonomy): domain Eukaryota; kingdom Metazoa; phylum Arthropoda; class Insecta; order Trichoptera; family Limnephilidae; genus Halesus; species Halesus radiatus. Next base: position 35,674 of record JAHDVE020011591.1, on the reverse strand, counting down.
GCCTGTAGCAAATATCCAGAAATTAATCCTAAAGGTTATTCTTAAATTTTCATTAAGGACGAGTACTGATTTTATTTTTAAGAAAGTAAAAGTTCCAAACTTATATAAAAAAATATATTTAAAAAGTATCCTGCTGCATCAATTTAAAAATATCCATATGTTTGAGGAAATAGCAAGTACTAGGGTCTTAAGACAATCACATATAAAATATTTTAATATCCCAGTTTGCGAAACCTCCTACGGACAAAGAGTTTTTAAATAAAATACTATTATAATTTCTTCAAAAGATAGTTAATAATAATAAGAGTAAATTTCTATAGCGCAGTTTTGTGAAGGTTCACCTCCAGTGCGCTTTTTGTTGTTCACTTTGTGGCGTCATTATTAATCAATTAATTAAAAAATTACTTTGTATTCACAACTTGACCAATGATAAACATAGCTTATTAAACATATACTTGGCATTATTATTTTTTAGTATTCTATATATTCCTGATGAAGAAAGCATCGCTTTCGAAACATGTTGATATCTGTGTATATTAATAAAGTGGTGAATACAAAGTAATTTTTTAAATTAATTTATAATGCTATTAAGCTATTCAATTCTCTAGCTAGTGACATTAGAAATACGTCACCCTCATTGATCACCCCCAATAAACCTGTATGTTTCTAATTTCTTTTATGCCTTTAAATAACATTATTTTTGAAAAAAAAAACTGTATTGTAATCTATTAATCTATTTGTCATTTTCATCACATGTATACAATAGCCTAGCTGAACAACCACTCTTGTAAATTGCCATCTCAGCACAGGCGTCTCACACCTAGTGCACACACCTAGGCAATACGTCAGCCAATAACAAGTGTTTATATATAATTTTAAAAAAAGAAGAAAAATATAGAAGTCGGGCTGGAATGCTATGTTTGTTTTATCAGTATTTCAGGACTATACCGCTGACCTTGTACAAATCACAAGACCCTATTTACCTTAGTGAAAATGGTCACTCAGTTTAAATATTTCCTCTATCCTACCGAAGGGGTTGCAATTTAGATGTCAGGTTGTTTTGTTGTGCTGTGTTTTTCATATCGATATTTTACAAACTGCTTACACAGTGGGACGTGATTCGAAAAACTGGCAGATCCGTTTGAAAGATTCCCCTTTCACAATGGACATATTCCAATATTTAAAACACAAAAGTCAGACAAGAATGTCGTGTTTGTTCCACAGATAATTTAATGCGACTCAAAGAGCTTGCATCATTGATCCCTTCGGCACCGGGTGCACGAGACAAGCTAAACACGTGCAGCGTACAAAAAATTAAGATTTTCCCGCAAGCGAACCATGACAATTTCAGTGGTCGTTTTTGTTTCCTTCCTCCCACAATATGGGTCACTTCAAACCAAGGTTCAATTCCTGATTTTCTTAAAAAGACACAAAAATGACAGGCCATGAGGATTCCCCCACAACCTCTTATGTGAAGTAAATATATTAAAAAAAAACTACAATGATTAAACAAATGCAAATGTCAAACGGATAGGTGATTTTGATTTTCTGTCATTCTAGTATTTTACATTCTGGTTCATTTGTAAATACCGTAAAGCGATCTTTACTAACAAACGTATTTTTAGTTAAATACCTTTGAAATGGTTTTGGCCTTTCGACATTAACATATTTATAAAGATTTTGATATTGGGCCATAAATGAAGTTAGATGTAAATGTAAGAAAACTACTCCGTCACTAATCAAGTGAGCGAGAATATTGTCGATTCACTGAACAATTTGTCTGCGATATTTAATGCAGATATCGCCGCATGTCTGTCTTTCTAATCTATGAGTTTCACAAAATATTACACTTGCATATCATCTCAATTACATGGTCTAATCTTTTGATAAATCACTCGTTCTTATTCACAAAGAACATCACTTTCCGGTCACGCCAATTCGCTTGGATATTCACAGATTTAATAGCTCTGTTCGATATTCTTCCGAATCATTATTTTTTCATCAAGAACAGATGAATCTATTTATTTATCAGCATCCGAGATGTGATGTTTTCAGAAGTCATCTTCTGCTTGATCAAAGATGACATGTTAATATTTTTGTAAATATGTCCTTAATCATAATGGGACGGAGAGATAGTGCGATGATTGAGAACACGTTGTAATTAAATTTTTTTTTCTAACATACTCGTAGATGAAAAATTTTAAGATTTTAAGGTTTTTCACGCATTTAAATATTTTGTTCGGAAATTTTAGCAACATGTAAAATATGTATCCACACATGATATACATTATCGGCAAGTCCAATTCAATAATTATAACAGTTATTTCACAAATTAGTAATTTGCAGTTGAATTAATTAAAACGATAAGCTTGGTAACACGTACTGTGTTGAAATAAAAAAGCTTTGTTATAAATGGAGAAAAAAATAAGGTTGTTGTTGAATTATCTATTAGGTTAAATATTTAATTAAAATGACCAATTGTGATGAAATATAAGATTATCAGGGGAAAGATTGATGGAAAACGTGGTAGAGGAACACATCGCATTTCACGGTTTTGAACCCTAAATGGCTACGTCAAATGCAGCCAGTAGCAAGGACAGTGATAAGTTTAGTTTAATGCACTGTCCGCGTGTGGACAGTGCATTAAGTGGTGAGTAGTAAGTTAACGTTGTAGCAATTTAATTGACCGGAGTAGAACATTTTCTATTTTTTCGCATAAGTACGCCGCGCGCGCATCTTCGTAGTTAGGTGGGGGCTATTATCGCGCTGTTAGTAGGTACTTTTTTATTTGTACGACTTCTTTTTTTTAGTTTCTTTGGTTTCTAACATGTAGACTTGTATGATCTAACCGGATTCGAATCCGAATCAAGTGAGGAATCCAACACTACAAGATAGTAAAAAAAATAATAATTTATTGTAAATGGTGAAACCTAAGTAACAGTAGCTACCGTGACTATAGGATAGCCAGAAAGCGTGCTGTGAGGAAAAAAAGTTGTACGGGAACAATAGGAGTGGAATGTGAGTGGATGTTGGTTCGGTGAAGGTGGTAGTCGATTCGTGCCTGTGTCTACAATAGAACACTTGATTAATTATTTATGGTACTGGTGGCATAAATTGTAAAACTATTTATAATGCCATGATTGTTCCTTATACTAATTATTGTGGCAGTATTCTGTTCTTGTCAAAAGAGGAGGATTTCAGAAGACTAGCAGTTTTGCAAAACAACGCTGTGGGAATAATTTAAAGACGAAACAAAAAATGTTAAGGGATCTAAATGCACGGGTCTTTTAAACAAATTGTTTACTTAAATGCAATAGTTTTTATTTTTAAGACGTTTAACGGCCAACAAAGTTCAGAATTTTTGCGAAAAATTAATAGACATCAACACAAACATAACTACTCTATAAGAAGAAAAAATGAAATAAGACTTTTCCCTTTCGAAAGAGAACAAAGTCATAGAACTCATTTATTACTGCTAAGTGCGGTGAAAATCTTCCAAGAAATACCGACCAATATAAAAGAAGAGGAGAATGTGTTTCAATTTAAAAAAGAAGTGACGAATATGAGAAAAGTTTTTAATTATTTTGTGATCTGTAATTTTTCTGAAAATATCCTAGTCGTAGGACAAATTGATATTCCTAGAATCGTGCTTACTTGGTCATGAATCGGGTAAAGGACCCCTTTTTGTGGAATTGTTATTACTTTGAAGCAACAAGAAAAGTTCTCTTAAGATTCTATCACTATAGGCATTGGTGCACAGTCGGGAAACATGCCAAACGTGTGCCCAACATTTGTACACGGTTGAAATTTGTCAGATGAGAACGGGTCGTTTCTACGACTCGTTCTTATGTTTATCAGCTCGGCGATGGAATTTTTTGCCGGCCTCCCTCCTACAACATGAGTCTTTTCAAGACCCAGGCTCTCTCCTTCCTATCCTCCAAAATACCCTCCACATAGCATCCCTAGAGATGACATAGTCCTTGAGGGAAAATTTCCTTCAGGGCCTCCTATGTGGAGTAACTGTAAAAAAAAAACTAGAAATCGATCGCCATGAAAAGTGAGGTGAAAAGTAGTTGCCAACCTCGAAAGGTTAGAAGAATCATCATTATAGTAGTCCATTGTAACTATCGTAAGGTCACACCGTCTCACTTATTAAAATCTTATGTGCCGGTTCAGAGTCGGTATAGCTAAGCCGGCCTTATGCCTGGTTTAAGGTCGTTTGAACCATACCTACCGCGTGGTAATAAGTCAAGTTTATCAAGCTATTCCAACCTTACGCGCCGCGTAATATTTACACCGTAAAGGGGGCATTGTTTTATGTTTAACAGCAGAGGAATGTAATTTGGTAATTAAGTTATTATTAAATTACGACTAACAGAAAGTGTGCATCATCTTTGTGCGTATTATCCGATGAATTGTTTATCAAATACCACGAGCTTCTCGGCGGTGACTTAGAAAACAAAAGTGTTGTTAGAAATAGCGCATTGTTCGTCGGTTCAACTATCATTTCCAGTCAACTCGATAACAGCCCACTGTTTTCTGTTTTTACCACGGAGGCGCAACACGACAGAAGAAGGCAACAGACAATGGTCTATTATGTCAACAGTTGAACAATACAAACATAACCCGTTGTTGGATCTTCAATTCCAGTAGACGCTAGGTACTTCTCTGCTCGTGGGAACTCCGCGTCAAATAATTATGAAAAATAACAAATCAGACCGCAGCAGTGTAGAGAATGTAGACATTGATTTGTTGCCACAACGCGCCCTATGCTTGTCACGAAACATGATTAAATGCACGTAGAAACTAATACAGTAATTAAAAGAAAATCGACGGCGCCATGGCAAATACAGTATCAGTAATAATGATAGTAACATAAAATTTATGAGGCGCAGTGTAGTGACGTTAACCTCCAGTACCCTTTACATTTTTACATGAAATTGCTTAACGTAAAGCAAGTAGTTATGAAAATATTTAACAAATATATTAAGTATAAATACATACTATATTATGAAGGGTTATAAAACATCGCATCGGCAAAAAATATCGCTAAGAAGCTTATATTATGTACTACATTTTTATTTTGTAAAATATGAGATGAATTAAAAAATTCGCTAGATCCAAAATTTAGGCCGAAGTACGTTTTATTAGCAATATTTTGGATGATTAAAAAAAACAATGAGTTTTAAATTCTCGAAAAATCTATCATCTTGAGAAAGTACTAGAAAAAAACAAGTCAAGCAGTAGGTTATACAAAAGAGAACAAGTGAAACAAAACAAGAAGATGCAAGCAGCAAGAACATACAAAAGACGTCTCGTGATAACTTGTCGAGAAACCTAAACAGATGCACTTAGAAATTGAATCAGTCATTAAAATAACAACTTTGGCATTATGGTGAAGATGGCATCAGTTCGTGTGTATGAACTTCGTGCGCATCTATTATTATTCATTATAAAAGCTATTCGTACGCAGAGAATATAAAGTGCCACTTATACAAATCTGATCGTAAATCCATTGATACTTATTGTACAATGCTCTAGCTACGAGCTCAAATTTAAGCTGAGTGAAGTTAACAATTCAGTGACAATGAGTAATGAATGAAATCAACTTATGATAAGATCACCCAGGGAACATCAGTTGAAAATGACAAGTAAAGCAAACCACTTAGTGCCAGTTAAGCTGAGCACATTAATCTCAAAGTGACTTGGCAGGTAGCTTAATTTTTTACAACTATAATAAAATTATTCAGGATGTCGCAGTAACTTTGATAAAATAATATTGTTAGGTAAATTACTGCAATTTTATCCAAATTACCAAGGCTGAAGAATTGGAGATAAGTATTCATTGCATGAAATAAGTTTTAAAGCAACCGATCTGTTAGCGGTCACCAAGAACCACACTAACCAGTGGTTGAAAAACAAGGATTCTCCACCACACACTATGTACAGGACCAAATTATATGTATAAACAGAATTCAAAGAGAGTTCGGTAAAATTTACCAATTTGATTTAGAGTTCTACGAATTAATCACCAACACAATTAATAAGTGATAAAAGATGGCGAATTTGCTTTTAAAACAATGATTTAATCATTTTGCATGACTTCATTTCAATTTTCGCAGAATTAGTAGCTAACTAGTATGCATAGATTTTTTGATGTCCAAACGATAAAAAGAGATAACAGCAATATCTTAGGCATATAATGGAGAGGCGACAAATAAGAAAACTCAAATCCTAAGTAGTATTTACATCGAAGTTCCTAATAGACGCTATTTAAGGAGTCATAAAACATTTTACCTTGAGTTACTTAACAATATTGTCTATTTCAACCCAATGGCTCGAATGTGTTGATTGTTCAACTATATAGAATGTGACGATAAATAGATCTTTATAAATAGCCTCGCATATTTTAAAAACCAAATTAGCCATCTTCTATCACTTATTAATTGTTTTGGTAGTTAATTCGTAGAATTCTATTTAATTTAATGTAAATCAAATTTAATAATGTTACTAATAAGTATTTTAGTTTTTTATTATTGTGACAGCTGTTTCGGCGTTCAAATCCATTTGTGGTTAGGCCACGTTGAGACGACTTATTTATATGATTTTATTTCCAGCACCGACCCCCTCCGTCTCCGCCCAAATTCCACCTTATACCCTCCATTACCTTAGTGAGCGGACTTAAATATAAGATTGCCATCAGCTAGTGCCGTTAGTACATAAAACACAGTTTACAATTCCTTGAAATAAAAATAAATAAAAGCCCTACAGTAGCGATAGGCAGCCCGCTCACTGGGTAGAGAAGATTTTGAGAACATTTATGCAACTCTAACCACAGTTGACACAGGAAGAGGGTGAAATGTTCCCTGGCACTGTACACAATTTTTTTACAATACGATATATAGCCAATTTCAATGTTTGTGGGGCCTAAATGATTTATTACCGTTGAAACCGATTTACCGAGAAAATAATTGTGATAATAGATTCTTGATTTACATGCAATTTAAAAAAAAATCTTCAATCATGTCTTGGAAAATAGAAATGTTATTAGAAATACTGGAACATCCTTTATTTTTTTCTTCTTTTTCTATATCTTGTATCATATTTCATGTTTATTCTACCTCGTGGTATTATTAGAATTGTTATAACATGCTTTAATTTCATTATATTTCTTCTTCTCTTTCTGTATTTTATACTATACTTTATGTTTTATTTCCCTCATTTCCTTTTATCATTTAGCATCTCTACCAAGTGATAACTGATAACTAAATAAAAAAACTATGCATCCTGAGAACATTTTTAAGTATATTATTAACACTTACGCACTTTCCAATGTTATTTTCATAAATATGATCATGTAATTACTCCAAATATTCCAAAACAATAAATAAATGAAATTGGAAGGCGTGGTAGAAAAAGACGCAGCATCTAATGCCTTATAAACTTACACGACGAGGTACGAGTGCAGTTCCGCTAAGTTATTCTGAGCTACCATCTGCATGGTGAGGATTGCCCAAATAATAGCCAATCTCCAAGGAGAGATGGCACCAGAGGAAGAACAATTGGAATTGGCTTTTTGTATAACCAAGCGATTGATGGAATCATGTTAACGGTGAATTGCATGGTTAATACAGTGTGCAAGTTATAGCGATTTTGATTGAATGTATTTTAGGCGTGAATTCCAAAAAATGCGGTCCCAATTCGTCAAAAATTTCAATAGAAAAATTAATGATATAGCTCAACCAGACAAATTAATTAGCCTTGATTGACCCGACCAAAAGTTTCCTTCGATACTGCCTCTTCGTGCCAAACCGTCCAGTGCCTTGAGCAGAAAGACGCGAGCCACGTGCAATAACCAGACTATGTTTTATAAAGTGGACTAGTACGTAATATATTGAAATGTATCCTGGTCTATGTAAGAGGATATCGAGGCAGGCTTTACTAAGCACCGCGTGCAAACTGCAAACCTGTCAAGACGAATTGCTATACATCTTGTCTGGCTGGTTAATACTTAACGTCATCTGGAAACTGGATCATTTAATATTGCTGGTGGGATCATTAATTCAAGCCCTACAACAAACTGAATAAAACTACGGTATCTTAAGAAAGTGGTGCTGTTATCTAGCGGCCGTGATATGTTGTGATGAAAAAGACGACCGTCTGTTAGATGTTTGAAGATGATCAGAGACGTCAAGTTAGATGACGGACATAGTGACGTTTTGCGGTGGTGAATGGAAGATCTAGAGTCTAGACCATAGATTCCCAAAGTGGTCCATACATACGTGGGGGTTCATGGCAGGGAGGGGGTCCACGAGATGTAAACGGGGGTCCAAGAATCGGAGTTCATTTATACTGCATAGTAAAGCATCGTAGTAAGTTTCGCTCGACAAGCCTACTGCGCACTTAAACCGAATCGCCTCCGCGCAGGCACGTTTATGTGCAAGTTTTTACAAATTTTCATACCAGCAGCAATGCATGCACCGCGCAGTGAATAAATACCACTTGTACAATATTGTGACTTGTTCAGTATATAGAAGAAAACCATCGTTTGGAGGAGAGAGATGTTTACAAATCATAATAAAGAGGGTGCATTTTAAATTTTTGTGTAAATCCAATAATCACGTGTGCATTAATTTATTTTTTAAATGTTCACCGCTACACGAGAAAAAATGTTCCACGACAGTTTGTCACCGCTATGACGGCCGTCATACTAATGGCGGCATCGCGATTTGACGTTTCGTCAATCAACGTTCTCTAGTAAACATATGTCATCTGGTTTGATAGACAATATTTTAGTGACGTCATGACCGCTACATTACGGCCGCTAGACAACAGCACCGCTTTCTTAGGAAACCCTAGCTTTAGATACTTGTTTGAATGTACGTAACTGACGTCAAGTCCCGGAGACAAGTAAAGAGTATCTAGGGAGTAAGGAGAAATAAGAGAGGCGTGTCTAGAAAAATGTAAAGTTTTTACTCTATATTATGTATAAGAGTACTGATAGTCTTAAGTTGATAGTTTCTGGTGTTCAGTTCTCCTATCGGAGGCTGGCTACCACAAAGGTAATCTTCATCTGTACGTTGCAGCCAGGGGCAACTCAATTAAAATGAAATCGCTATCAGTCAGATAAGTTTCAAAGCCACGAGGTGCAACGTCTTCCTCTGCCTCATCTTCTCTGGATAGTCAGGTGAATGACCTTTTGCTCCTAATCATGTGGCAAAATATCGTTGTTTTATATTTATATCTAAAACAAATTTGCGTATTTGACTATCCGATATAATACTGACAGCATTTTTTCTTGGAAGATTGTGTTGTGTAGGTAGGTCCATTAAAAGTCTTCCACTTAATATGCAGGTAAATTTATTCATTAATAATTTACGAATCATCGTCTTATTGCCACCAATTTGTTCACCCAGGCAACCGGTGAAAGCTGTATTGCATACGAAGAAAAAACATGACTAGATGAATAATTGCATTAAAAGATAACCTTTTTAATCGGATTAAGCTATTAGACGCATGGTCGTCAACAAGCTCATTAATAACATTGCTTAACTTCTATTAACCATGTACGCTGTACGTACATATATGCAGGTACGTATTAACCTATAACTGTATGTCTATGCTGGTACTATGCTAATACTTTAAGCATTTAGATGCCTTATGAATGGTACCATGGTCAGCACAGGCGGGTCACAAACAAGCGGAGACTTGCATTCCATATAGGCAAATAGGTACTGCCTATCCTACCTTACTCACATAAAAAATAATAACATTAAAATTTACAAAAATATTATAAGAAATCAATCTACACAACTTTCAAAAATAAGCGCGTAGTTCCAGCCATGAATCGCAGCATAGCGCGCGCCCCACCGATCGCCCCACTATAGCATGTAAAAAACAGGAACTAAGTATGCAGAAGTCATATTAAAATGTTGACGTTTATATTCTACACAAAAAATGTACATGTGTGCGCCCTGCGCATTCAAGAGAAGATTCGTTTGTGTTAGTGTCGCAAAAGGTCGTGCCTATTGGTACAAATAACAAATGTAGCAACCAGTGCCATCTGTTGGTATCTCTGTTGATTAGTGCAACTATACTAACAAAATAATTATCATATTATGTTGGCTTTCTTTCATGCAATTATGTGGTTGACTAAAATATTGAAATTTTATGTATCCAGTAATTGGCTTGTAATATGCATAAATGACGTTATTTGGATGTTTAAGGTGGCAGATAATCCCAAAAACATCGACTTATCTAGCTTAGCCATTCTTAGTTTTTCCTACTGCCCTACCCTGATTAAAAACTCTGTGCACGCCACTGCAAAAAAAATAGGTATTAGAGAAATCAACAAGAAGAGAGAGAGAGGGAGAGATTCTGAAAAGTAAGGGAGGAAACATAATTGTCGTCGACTCCAACAAGGAGCATCGTGAGTCATCGACAAATAATCTTTGTCATATAAAATCTTCCATATTTATCCTGCTTCTCACACGTTTTGCATGGAAACGAAAAAGACAGAAAATACCAAAATGTCGAATGTTTACAAATGAGTACCCGTAAAAAATGAAGAACGTACAGTGTGTTATATAAAAAATATACACAAATCGAGGGCGCTGCGATTGTTTACAAGGTTTTGAATGACAACATCAAGATGGCTCACAAGAAAAATAAAGAAAGTTAAAAAAGCATAATGGTCCAATTGCGAAATTAGAGGTACTTTCCGAAAAGAGATGATTTTAGATAATATTTTACATTTTACCTGTTTTATTATTTAACGCTTTGCTAGGAAGATAATTAAATGGAAAGGAGATTTTTTTTGCATTTCTGAAATGAACGTGCCAAAATACCCATTTATTAGATTTCAAATCAAAATTAAACAAAATCTAATAAACAGAACATAATTATAAATTTAAAAAAATCTTAATATAATCGAGTTATGTTGTTTTGGATTGTTTCCTTAAAACGAATTGTCAAATTCGAATGTCACAAAACTTAAATGTGTTGAACAAATTTCAAAGACAAATACGAGTAGTTTCACTTTATTAAATACTAGGTGAAGTACCCGGCGTTGCTCGGGACTATGAATGGTTTGGGGGAAAGTTTTGAGGTTGTAATGTGTTACACCGCCCCATAGCGATCACATCAGTTCTGTCCAAGGTGATGGAACGTGTGATCAACGACAAACTGCTTACATACCTCGAGAAGAACAAAATCATTAACGACCGCCAGTACGGATTCCGGCGGAACCGCTCGTGCGGTGATCTTCTCGCGTATGTGACGCATGTTTGGGGACGGTGCCTGAAACGTTATGGTGAGATTCAAACGGTCTCACTGGACATTTCTAAGGCCTTTGACCGGGTTTGGCATCGAGGACTTGTCAACAAACTGCCTTCTTACGGACTTCCCGTTTCCTTGTGTACGTGGATTGCCGACTTTTTGAGGGAGAGATCAATTCAGACGGTTGCTGATGGTTTCATCTCTTCCTCGCATTCAATAAATGCTGGCGTCCCACAAGGATCGGTTCTGTCTCCGACATTGTTTTTGTTGCACATCAATGACCTTCTGACATGTGCACCAATCCATTGTTACGCGGATAACAGTACAGTCCATGATAGCTTTTTCTTTGACAAGCCCCCAAAGGGCACACAAACTCTAACGGCTCAGAGGGCTTTGAAGCAGAGAATGGACGGTTACCTCGAGAGGGTCTCCTCTTGGGGTAAGAATAACCTCGTCGAATTTAATGTTTCAAAGACCCAATCATGTCTGATTATGTCTAAAAAGGATCGAAATGACAATCTAGTCTCCTTTAATGGAAGCAATCTTCCCATCAAGCCCTCCATTGATATGCTTGGTGTAACCTTAAGTGACCAGCTCAGGTATGGGGGCTCCATCGAAGCCAGAGTAAAGTTAGCCTCTCAGAAGCTGGGCGTATTGTTCAGAGCCCGCAGATATTTTAATAGTACACAACTGTTGACCCTTTACAAATCGCAAGTGCGCCCCACTGTAGAATTTGGCAGCCACCTTTGATCGGGAGTCCCAAAATATCTGAAAAAAACCCTTGACTCTGTGCAGAAACGGGCGGTCCGTTTGATAGATTCGCCGATCTTAAACAGTTTGCAATCTTGAGCACAGACGTCGGGTGGGAATGTCCTTTGTTCTGTACCGGTATTTTAATTGGAAGATGCTCCGGAGGAACTAGCGTCACTGATCCCCTCGGCACCGGTGCATATTCGGGAAGCACTCCAAATGTACACAACGCACACAGTTGACATTTGTCACGTGAGAACGGGTCGCTTCTACGACTCGTTTTGTGTTCAACAGCTCGGCTGTAGCCGACCTTTGTGTTTTCACCCTCCTACAACATGGGTCTCTTTCAAGACCCAAGTTCACTCCTTTCTATCCTCTAAAAGACCCTCCACACAGCATCCCCAAAGATGATATAGGCCTTGAGGGAAATTATTTCCCTCAGGGTCTCCTGTGTGGAGTTACTGTAAAAAAAAAAAAAACCCTTACCCTTATTCCATTCCAACCCCTACCTACTAGTTTTCCTCTTATTTTGAACGTCAAGTGAGAGAAATTACACCAAGTACCAAAATTACGCTTCAAGGACTGGGAATGGGGGATGGGGGTGGTTTCTCGAAACCTCATATATACAGTGACCCTCCCTCGTTTCAAGGGCCAATTGTGCAAAATTTCATCATGATCGGAATAAAACTGTATATTTGTATACAAAACAAACACACACCGCCCGCCCAGGATATTCTTCGTTATATAATAGAAGAAGAAGAAGAAGATGGAAGAAGATGGAAGAAGATCTACATTTTATTGCCAATCTTATTTTCTTAATGGTTTTTAATAAAAGTATTCGATTTATGAATGGTCACTTTTAAATAACATTGTTTAACGAATCAATCTGCAATATACGGTGCACAAGCGAAGCGATGATCAAGCGAGATCTCTCAGGAGTTTTACTATAGAGGCAACAGTGCAAAGTTACAAAGTGCTACATTCCGAAATTGGTCATGCGAGGAGAGAAAAAGGTCGAAAGGGTGTAGGAAGAAGGAGATTTTCATGGCCGAGGAACATCGGTCAGTAGACAGGTGTTTAAGGTGTGCAGGAGTTGTTCCGGTTGGCTAAGGACGGGGAAAAGAATGGCAAGATGTTCGGAAACATGAAAGAATAGGGTATCGTCCTCATCGTGGGACATTTTTCAAGAATACTTACTCATTGCTAGTATAAAAAAGTTGATTCGTAACAATGGAATGCTTTCTTGGTATGTACCACGAACATATTATGTGCCTTTTGCATTCCTTAAATAATCAAGAGTAATCGAGTTAGATGACTCACACCATGTGAGCATTTAAGAAAGACAAGCCTTCCCAGATTACGAATAACCTGACAATATTTGATTTGCCTCTACTTGCATCATTATAATCGGAAAATGATGCTTGTGTAATGATGGAGGACTAGGTGGAGGTACAGGTAAATCAATGCATATATTCTTGTTGTGTATTACTTAACTAATTTCGTGTACACAACACGAAATTAGGTAAGCAAGTATACAGAAAAAGAACAGCACACACGTAATACATGAATGAAGTATGACAAAAGTTGGAAAAAAATATACATTTGAGAGAACATTCAGGTCAAAGCATGAATAAGATTTTGGTAGAGTTCATGATTTTCGATATACTACATGATATTCTTCGAAGTTTATTTTCGTAAAGCCTGTGAAAAATTATTTAGACTAGTGCCGAAAATTTCAAGACCCTGACTTGAGTTAACAAGTCCTAGACATTCCGGACAGTGGAGAATAGTACCCATAATTAGCATAGTGTCGATTGAGGAAAAGAAATTCATTGTTTTGGAGTTTACGGCAAGGAATGTTGAACTGAATGAGTTGCAACGAAGAACAAGGTGACTCAATAATACAATTAATGATTTTGAAAATGCAAATGAGATCAAAGCCTCTCCTACGCTTTTCCAATGAAAAAAAGTTTTTGAATTGTTTAATTCCATCATAGGAGTAATCGCCCCTTTCTCGCCCTAATGTGTAAGAGTGTGCTGTATAGTTGGACTACTGCTGGGAAAGAAGGGACTGGGGGCGGGTGTTCCAAACCAGTTCGAACCAGTTTGAAACACTATCGGTGTGTACAAATACATTAAAACGTGCGCTCTATAAAATGATTTGACTGTACCCTACCTACCGTAAAATTTAAAAACTTTATAAAAAAACTAATAAACTACCATTGACAGAGAAAACAAATAATCAGAAAAACAACAACTTTGAAACAAGTTTGTTGTTGAAAGGTGAGAAAATCTTTTAAAATAATTGAGTGTCGTTGATATGTGAAAACAATTTTTTTCCTTAATTTTGGCCAGGCTTTCAAACCATTTTTCTATTAACGTTTTTAATAAATCCTTTAAAAACAGAGATACATAATATTTTCGTATTTGTTTCATTTTATTCATAACCTCCAGTGATAAAAAAGCCATAGAAAGTAATATAATATCATATTATTATTCCTTGGTTAACTGTTCTCAGTGGTTTGTTACGGCACGTTGAAATCTCGTCTGTATTCGTCTCGGGTATCACATATTATTAAAACTGCATCTCGGCAGCTTATTATAAATTTTAAATAACGGTAATCGTTAACTGACCGTTAAGAGGAGAGGTAATGCCAGAGACAGAACCTCCCATAGGTAAAATTAAGAAAACAGCATCTTTATATTATTTTTGTAAATTCAATCTTATATTAACTTACATGACAGTTATCGGACATAAATTGACATAAAAAACGTCCATGTAGTTTGTAAATTTTCTGCTTCCTCCAGCTTATAAAATCTACACTCATGAAAATGGTATTAGAAAACATCCAGTGATTGAGTATAACTGCGTCAATATAATTTGTAGTTATTATTCGAGTTTTGAGTCTTTAACGTGTTTGTTTTTTACGCAATTTGTGTTTATTCAGAAGATATCCAAGTGGGTAAAACTTTTCTACATCTAAATTTATGTTTTAAAAGTATCAAAATTACAAATAATGGAAAAGTCCAAATCACTGGAAAAATTTGTATTATCACTGAAAAGTATCCGGGGACGCCCGAGGAAGACATGGCACGATCAAGTGAATCAAATACTCGAGTCGGGCCATGTCAGAAGTCGGAATAACAGAAGAGAATGTATGAGGCGTTGTATGAATGTGAATGAAGCAAGAAGTGTATGCCAAGATCGAGTTGTTGAAAACGGCGTGATGGTTACTTAGTTAGTTAAGTATGTTTTTATCTGTTATCTTGATTTTCGATGCATCTGTAAACAAACAAGTGTTAAAGTGACATCACGGTTGCTTTTCAAAAACACAGACGGCCTCCATGGTCGGGGGGTAAGGCTCTCGACTACGAATCCGAAGGACGCGGGTTCAAATTAATTAATTTGTGCTGTTTCACAATTAATTCATTTAAAAATAATATACTCGTATAGTATATTTGCGCACGTTCCAGATTGGAAGATACTCTGTATCGTCCTGGCGAAAGACCACCATTCAGAATTGAAACGATGTTTGAAATGGCTTTTATCCGTGTTTGGTGAGTAGATCTGAATAGCCAGATATTTCCCCACCTTCCTCTACTCCTTCTTCTTCCCCTCCCCGATACCTTTAGCCTTACAATATTCCCCATTTGGGATGTCATAGTTTCACTGGCTCCAGCCAGTTGGGAGCATTTGGTACTCTTGTGCAGTATTCACATAAAAAAAATTACGTTAAATATATAGATTTACCTCGCATACCATTTCATAGATCAAATTAGTACTATCTCTTTGACATTTAAACATTTTGTATAAAGGATTCAAACAATAAAATGTAGGATAACATAAGAAACAGATTTTTTTTTAAAACAAATACTTCGGTTTGTGATAAAACACTTTCTTTGATAGATTTATAGATATTTCGTGGCGTCATTATTAATAAATTAATAAGAATTTCTTTGTTCACACCACTATTTTTAATATTTAAATATCAACATCTTTCGAAAGCGAAATATTCCTCATCAGGATACACGGTATATTAAAAAAATAATAATGACACATTTTCTATGTTCATAATTTCCCCATAATTGTCATTATTATTTTGTTAGTATATTGTGGATCCTGTTGAGGAAAGCTTCGCTTTCGAAACATGCTGAAATTTATATATATTAAAAACAGTGGTGTAAATAAAGTAAGTCTTATTAATTTATTGATAAAATACTTATTTATAAGAACTGTCCTATTTAAAAAGAAGGATATTTCCTTTACAAATACGGTAAGATGCTTTTGTATTGTCAAATTTTCAAAAGTATTTTTCTCAGCTTCATCTTTTTTGGGTTGGATGCTTTCTGTATAACTGCCCTGGAATTATAACTACCCGGAGGAAGTAAGTCCATGGCATCCACATGTGGATATATTGCAATCCTTAATGAAGTGAGGATGAAAATAATATGGGGAAGAGGAAGAGAAGATTGATTTGTGATAATTTTGGTATATTTTCAGACTGCTGACTTTTATACTATTCGCAATTTTTTTTTTCATCACTAAACTCTTGCAAACAAACTACTTGAACTAGTTTAGCATGTGAGACGACACAAAAATATAACTTTAACAAGTTTAGTAACATAAGATATTTGTTTTGCCAGAAGCCCGAAGCAAACAGGCGACGTTACAAATAAAATCGCCTTATTTGGTGCTCGGGTCCCGGTTATAAATAGCCATGACGTAGTCCAAACAAAGACCTCCGAGACTGGGAACTGTCAAACTGCATAATATTATATTGCGCATGCGAAATCAACACCACCCAACACAAGACAAGTGTGTTTATGGAAGTGGGTGGACCGAGGGGGCGGGTGACGATTAACAGCAGGGATTGCAAATCCCAAGAACCTTTTTGCGAATTATTTTTAGGTGGTATTCGATAGTGCAAACGAGGAAAAGTACGCACTCGTAGAAAAACAATGACCAGAAATTAGAATGATAGATATTCTACTATAAAATAGTGCTGTAAGTTACAAAAAGGGTATCTTCTTTATAAATTACCTTATTTTAAAAACAACTTAAAACAAGACCACCACAGACAACAACAACAAAAAAACTGTCGATTCTTTCAAAATACTACTCGGTACAAATTTGTCGTTAACAAATCTTCATATGGCTGCGCACACGGTCGCCTTGTAGATTACGAAGAATTGCACGCTCGGTATGGTGCAACGCCGAAGCGCTACGAGAACGAGAATGTATGAGCTATTTATTACGGAAAGCCCCTTAGACGCTGAATTCATAACGCACACATGGAATTCATTTCGGATTTTTTACCACCGAATTTGACTGGCGTGCTGTTCAAAGCATAGTAAAATTATGAGACTTGCTTGTTTTATTTTCTTATATTTTTTATGGGAGTTCACTGCACAGACGCACTTTAGAGAAAACCACCACTTTGTGATACATATAACATAATTACTGGTATGAAAAAGAGGCAGTAATAAATGTGGGCCAGAAGTCCGACTGTCCAACAGAGATAAAGCGGTCTGCTTCACTTCTTTAGGGTCACGAAGAGGCGTTAATGTGGATGAAAGAGGAATGCAAATTACGAGCAGATGCATTAAAAACTGTAAATTAACTGAATGGCGGTGATTGTTGGGTCTCGACCTTCATCAGAAGTCATGATTTCGTTCAGATTCCCAAAAACTTATTGATTCCTTCCTGAAAATATATTTTTCTTCAGCATCATAGCTTATGTAGCATACATTATTACTTTATTTTTTTACATTAACTCTCTACAGGAAGGCCCTGAGGAAAATGAAAGGAAACTGAATCTTCCTCAGGGCCTACGTCATCTTTGGGTATGCTGTGTGGAGAGTCTTTTTAAGGAAGGGAAGGAGAGGGAGTTCTGGGAAGGAAAAAGGTATAAAGGGTGGGTAGGAATCTGGCGGTCAGTGTGTCCAGGAGTGACGGACGTATTAATCCATCCCTCCCACTGTGGTCCAAAGCGATGGGTCGAGAGAGACTGTCTGGAGAAGTCCCTCAAAGGCCCTCAACCGGCCTATCCGGAAGCGTTCCACCACGCAACTGGTGGGCAGACGCATCAGCCGCCACTACCTGAACAAACCTCACCCCATGAACCCGGGCGCCTCTGCTAAGTCACCAAACGTAGCGAACGAATAGTAAAGTTGGTTATCTAATGAATGGTTCCCGGAGCGACGGTACCCGTACCCGCCTCCCAAATTGACGATCAGGTGGTAGGTACTTATTGTATTTGCCGTGAATCCTTCCGCCTCACTACACAATATGTACTTCACATGGGGATGCCATAGTCGGCGAAGTCCCACTGAGTTTGGGCAGTTGGGGCTCTTGAACTGTATTAGTACATACTAGTATATAGAATTTTATAAATCACCCGCTAGTCATACAATTCTGAAACGATCAAAAGTGATTACATGCTTCTCACGTATTTATAGCATAGCACAGAGAAATAGTTATAAATCCATAGATTCTTATCACCGAGCGCCGGACTTAGAATCTGACCTGTGGTCTTGAAAATCGATCGGTCGTAATATGTATTCGCATCGTGTACGTTTCCTTGTAATATAATGTAAGCACCTTGAAAAATTACAATGATCATTCATAATTGCATACCACTAAAAACTCTCACGCTTTTTCATAAACGATGGATGGAAAAGAAATATAACTTGAAACGGAGCTCTCAGCGGCAGAAATATATTTCTTTATTTAAGTTTTTAATCCAGCAGTACTGGGTGGATAGTGTAAACCCAATCTGCCATATTACATTAGATATATACAAATAACAAAACGAATAAACGAAGAAAGGGGTATAAGGAGAATATATGACGCGAATGTGAATGGAAGAAGAAGCAGGGGACGCCCGAGGAAGACATGGCATGACCAAGTGAACCAAATACTTGAGTCGGGCCGTGTCAAAAGTCGGAATACTAGAAGAGAATGTATGAGACGATGTATGAGTGTGAATGAAGCAAGAAGTGTATGCCAAGATCGAGTTGTTTGGCGGTCCGTCCTCTATTCCTACCCCTGAGGGGGAAACGGCGTGATGGTTAGTTAGTTATATACAAATATACATAGAGAATTGAATTTAATAACAAAAGGTAAAATAATCATATTAAAATATATAATTAGAAAACGAGAAAAAAAATAAATAAAAACAATTAAAAATGAAAATTCCGTAAAAACAAAAGAAAAAAAATGAAAAAAACAGACAAGATAATAATAACATACAATAAATTTAAATTAATTAATTTAATGGATCTTTTTTCTGGGTGGTAGCCGCATCATCCGCACCCATCGCTCATTGAGTGGAGACCTGAGCCACTCGGATGCAGTTATGACAATGGTGTTGGTTGACATCTGTGTCTTGCCGCAGAAGATGGCTAGTCGGTGGCGAAGTAAGGCGGGGAATGAGTGGATCCTCCCTTGAGTGAACATCGACACTGCAGAACCTTGGAAGTCGCAGAAGTTGCCTATATGCGATGTTGTAGCACATCCTCAGACATCCTGAGTATTGTGTCCACAGATCAGATGTGTATAGTCAGAGCAGTATGTCTTAAAAGCAATATAGGTATGATTCTTGCGACAATTACAGTATCTGAATAGGCAAGTGGAAAATTGTTAAATAATATTTGTGTCCATCATTTTTTATGTGTCTTCTAGACGCCTTGCTACTGCCTCTCAATGCCCTCTGTTGTCATTGTAGTACCAACAACCCTACTGGATCTCTTTCATTATCGCTCTATTTAAGCTTAGCGTTCGAGGTGCAACGATGTAAAAGTGCAGGCTGCACCTTTCATATCAATCCTCCCCATGTACCTACACGCACTCGTCCGAGTGACCGAGTTTAGTACGTTTCTGCTTTCATCCTTTCGCTGCCAAGTGCATCAGAGTTCTCTGGCAGAGGCGAGTGCATACCACATGGACAATGGATACAGCAAAAGTGCACTTTCACTATGACCGATTTTAAAGTTCACGGATACCCGTGAGATTAAATTAATACATTAAAATTGTGCCAATTCGCAGATCCCAACATCACGAAGAAACGGAGTTGATGCTTTGAATTCGGAATTCATAATAATTTAGATGAGATTCTCGGATATGAGTTCACTATCGTCCATCAACTTATTACACGGTTCAAAGAACCATTTACATCTCCGCGTTCACACAGACGCGCATTGCATTCAATTACCTCGCACCTGGTTCCCATAGTAATGTTTACAATAACAATTACAACATAATGTTATAATTTGCATCAATATTTACAAGTAAACACGAAGATTCGATCGGAAATTGGCAACAGTAATAATGTATTCCCAAAAGTGTGAAAGTGAAAACTAGGACTATTCATAAGAAATCGAGATGGTTTTGAGCGTTTAGGTTTTGAACGAGACATGACTGAATAAAATATGCAAATAGGTTGTTAAGAAATGGCTGGGTTATCAAGAGAAGAACTCTTTAGTGCTGTCCCAAATAAAGAGATCATAATTGATACCTTCAGCATGTCAAAAACTTATAGAAGATTCAATAAAATAGATAGTTTGAAGTCTAAAGACATAATGTAAAAAAATGGATCTGAAAGCAATACTGAAAAGTAGAAGGATGATAAACAAACTTTCGCGAGTGAAAAAATAGTACACGAAAAATAGAACATTAGATAGTTTGAAGCCAAGCCTAGAAAACCAAATCTCCGAAGTGAAAAATAAGTCAATATGCAAGAATTAAAACAAAAAAGCTTCAATTCTCGAAAGAGGAGAAAAATATAAGTTTAATTCAATAGTCCACTGAAACTGTTTTAAAACTAAACAATTTTAATATGTGTCGCGACACAGCCTGCTTCGACTTTGTTATTTCCGTTTCATACATTCCACAAGATTAGTCAGCAGGGATATGTGGTAAAGATTCAGTGACATTCAAATTTTTATTCATCGTTGTCTGTTGTTCAGAGATGCAGGTAGAATACGCACAGTAATAAAATGCAGCCTACAAATATTAGGGTACCGACTTTAATAAAATTACAACTCATAAAATAAGAATTTGTTATGTCGTACAGATTGGTTAAATTCTCCAGTATGAATGTTGCAATGTTTAAAGATATGTCATTTAAAGTTTTAAAGTACTTTTTTCCCATTTTTGAAATCACTTGCTATTTAGTATGAGTATTTAGTACTGGCATTCAGAACTAATAATCTGATCTGAATTCCCGCGGAAAGGGTATCGGAATCCGCATCAGATGATTGATGACGTCCAAGATCTGATTTGAATGAAATAATAAGACAAATCAAGAAATGCAAATACGGCGATAGTCAAAGATAAAAATCGTTTCTCAGATGACGACCATCAATTAGATTCTGTTGGACAACTCAATGGCCATTCAACGTTCAGTCAATGCGGTGATCTAGTCGTCCAGTGATAACCGGGTGAAAACGGAGATAAATTAATATGAAGAGGAAACCGCCAAGAGATGTAAAATGTAAAATGAATTTATAGGAATCGAAAAACATGGTATCAAAAGTGGAAAATTCAATTTTCAACAGAAAATCAAGCTTGTAAACCTCATTGTACTATGCCGTGTTGTGCTTCCTCCTCATTTAACCAGCGTATCGGACAGCATTAAAGTGTCCATCATCAGGGCAGGTGTGTTGGTGTGGTGTAATGTGTATTTATGCATGTAGAAGTGACGCCGTGTTGCGCGCGTTAATCCTCTTAGGGCCGGTATTTCAGTAATTATTTTTATTAAAATACCAGCAAGGTAATATTTAATCATTGAAGAATACGAAGACTGCCCAGTAAGACAGAGGTCCTGGGTACAATTCCCAGATTCGATTGATCTTCTGTTTCATATTTCATTTGAGACTTGTTAATACTACCCTCTTAAATGCAAATAGTTTTTTTTTAACTTTCTCAAAGAAAAAAAGGTTTTCGCTGGTCGACAGGTAGTAGTGATAGTGATAATTATGTATTACAAAAAAGTATTGTAAAAAAGTATTTACTAAGTAACTGAGAAGTACCCGTATGAACAAACTTTTTTTTTTATTTGTACATTATTTGGATTGAATTAATAGGATTTTTAAAGCTATATAGCTCATGATGGAAATAATGTTGGCAGGTGAAAATAGTTGTGTCGATCTCTAAATTTTGGATAGAAAGTGCTGTGCCAATTCGATGATGCCAGAGCTCACATCGTTCGAGAGTTTTTGCTGCTTTAGATTTTTCGGTTTGGTTCGTTTGACGGCCTCCATGGTCGAGGGGTAAGGCTCTCGACTACGAATCCGAAGGTCGCGGGTTCAAATCCCGGCGTGCGCAAGTAATTTTATTTAATTAATTTGTGTTGTTTCACAATTAATTCATTTAAAAATAATATAGAGTATATTTGCGCACGTTCCAGAGTGGAAGATACTCTCAGTATCGCCCTGGTGAAAGACCACCATTCAGAATTGAAACGTTGCTTGAAATGGCTTTTAGCTGTGTTTGGTGACCAGATCTGAATAGCCAGGTATTCCCAACCTTCCTCTTCCCCTTCTCCTTCCCTTCCCCGATACCTTCAGCCTCACAACATTCCCCAATTGGGAATGGCATAGTCTCACTGGCTCCAGATGGTTGGGAGCAGTTGGGACTCTTGTGAGGTATTCATATAAAAAAAAAAAAAAAGTATGATGTAAGAATGTGATACAAGTGAATTGATCTAAATCTGACCACTGGCCTTATTTAGTTACGCTTTAAAAGGGAAAACCATTTTTAGT
This sequence comes from Halesus radiatus, assembly GCA_022606495.2. NCBI lineage: Eukaryota > Metazoa > Arthropoda > Insecta > Trichoptera > Limnephilidae > Halesus > Halesus radiatus. The sequence goes on along the minus strand of JAHDVE020011591.1, from coordinate 12,883 downwards.
TCTTTGAAGAAGACGGTCACCGTGTAATAATAGTCATGGCGACGATGGTTTGGTTTAGCTCGACCGCAAGTGATTACAATACGGCCAGTGGCGTGACCAGTGTTACCGCCGTTTGGGCAGCCATAACTGGTTTCACACTATTATTTCAAATCGGTATAGATTACACTTCTGGGGATTTTCTGTCCAGTGTTTAATACAATTTCTCACGTCAGAAATTTGGAGCGAAAAATAAAACGGAATAATATTGTTAAAATCTATATAAGGTGACCGGAAAATTCAACACACGTATGAATCGGCACACCTTTTGAAAGTGTTAAAACCCAATCTCAACCAACCTAATTAATATATTTTTTTTATTTTTATAATCCCTAAAATATCAATTAGGTCAGGTTAGATTAGGTTTTCCGGCTAGTTTTTTTCGATCTTTTAATGACTTTATACCACTTTTAAAAAGTGTGTCGATTCATACGTATGCTCTTGTATTTGGATGGATCGATTTTTTCATAGAGTAGGAACAGCTTTTATTAACTGCACGCCAGTATTTCCCGCCATTTTAAAGCAAAATGTTGGTACTTCAACAATAAGAGGAAAATTACTGGGTAAGGGATAGGGATAGGGGTAGGGGTAGGGGTAGGGGTAGGGGTAGCACATTACAACCTCAAAACATTACTTCAAACCATTCATGACCCCCGGCAACGCCGGGTACTTTAGCTAGTAAATATGTATTGTTTGATAGGAAATTCCACATACGAAGAGTCATTAATGCTTATTATCGGATGCGCGTTTCGACCAATCTAAGACTTGAATTACATTTTCAACATTTTACTTTTCAAGGGACATTATTTATTCTGTGGATAAGACTAACAGACTATGATTGCACTTTACTACTCGGTCGTTGATTGGTTGGCAGTGATACTATATAGGTCACAGAGCAAATAATACATAGAGATGCACTAACACGCGGAGTGTAGAAACCAAAATAAGGGGGACGAAGGGCGAGCTAGGCGTGCCGCCCATTAAAGTTAAAGTGCAAATAAATAAAAATGTTCGGCTTGTTTACAGAAACCGAATATTTTGTTAGAATATGCATTTAGTTGACCCTTTTTATAAATAATGTTTTGTAATTTGCTTACCGATGCCAAAATCAAGCGAGACAAACGTGGACGGCAGGGAACTAGGATGGTGCAAAAATGGGTGTCACGTGGGTTGCCTCCAGCCGTCGAAATGGTACTTGGTGCAAGTCTATTGATTCTGACGTCAGTGGTAGAGATACAAATTTTTGAATCTGTTAGTATATACCTATTTAATTATTTTCTATGGGGAAATCTGCCAAAATCGTATTGCGACAGGATTGCATTTTATATAATACTAGTATTATAGATGTCTCATATAAATAAAAATCGGGTAGGTATATCCGAGACTCTATTCCGAATGCAATTGTGTTCGGGAAGAACTTTGCAATCATTATAAGGATAGCAGCCAACAATATGGGATTTAAAATGGAGGATAATATTAACAAGTCTTGAACTTGAAGTATGATATCGGTGTAGATGGCGTAAATTGAACTGGTCTCATTAGCTTAATCGGCAAAGCGGTTGTTCCGGATAGACAGAGGTCCTGGGTTCGAGCCCCAGATGCGACTGATACTTTTTATTTTCCTGTTGTTTTTTTTGTTCGTTTCGTTGTTCGGATTCGTGTTTCATTTAGGATGTGTTAATACTATCTTCTTCAATGATTATATATTAATTAATTAATTATATTGTATACGCCCTTGTACATATTGTGTTAAAAAAATAACATTATTATAGTGACACAGGTGTAGCACATATTATATTAGGTACATCGATAGTATAGATCGTATTCACAAAATCCAACAAAATAATTATAATGTGTCACAAACAAATTCGAGAATAATAATGCCTATGCATAATTCAACATAATTTGCAACAAAGGCGAATATACATAGCACACAGCAAATTCACTGATACTCATGCTCTATATACGTACTTATTACTACTTGTTGAGAATGTACGCTATTATGGTCTTCTTGTATGTGCATTCCGTTGATATAATATACACACGATTAAAGATTATGATAAACAAGACCATCGTACGTATTTTATCAAATACTCTAAGTAAATGATAAGGGTAGGTAAATACAGGTTTCTCATACAGTTAGCAAAACGTCAAAAATAGCGATGATGTTATTACCATCACACAATAAGTTATTCTTTTAGACATCGAAGAGAAAACTGGATAGATATCCACAAACATAATTTTTTTTTTTTAATAGTAATAATAAATTTTTAGTATGTCGTTTGTTTTATTTTAGATATAGATTAGACGTAAATAAATCTTTTTAAAGTTTAGGTGTTTAGATATAGAATTTCAAAAGGAACAAGACAATTTAAAAAAAATAGTTAAAAATAATATAGTAAAAAATAATATAGTCAAATTTTAGTCATATTTCCGTTCTCTTCCAACTCTCCCTCCCTCAAAAACAATCCAACACCTTACTTGACGTTCCGTTACCTTCTTTGTCTTTCATGGTTTTCCCATCATCTACATAATTATGTATGTTTCTATTGTTATTTTGTTGTCTCCCTCTTTATATTATGTACCTCTTTTCCCCATTTTCCTAACTATGTATACATGCACACTTCTGTTTTTTTTTTTTTTTAAATTGTATATTAAGTCCTCAAGATGATTCAAACTCCCGTGGATTCAAACAAAGTATATTTTCATTTAATTCAGTTTAAATATACGTTTTAACATGAGCGCAAAAATTTATTCCTGTGCCAAGGTCCGTTTGATTTATACACATGTATTTAGAAAAAATACATGTGTATAAATCAAATACAATGACTTGTAACTTTAGAAAAAATATGTACGTCTACAGAGCAGCGCTGCAATCATCCACAATCTACATTAAGACTATCTAAATAAAATATTTATATTGGCACGTAAGTAGAATCATACCAATTGCACGTATCACGTATCACAAACAGGTTTGCCCCCGGGACCGGGTGTTAATTGCTACGCCACTAAAGACAATTACGGAACTACTATCCCATGGCGTTTATACTGATGTACATAATGATATTTAAATTAGTATCAAATACAAAAATCTACACCCACTAAACAAAAACAGAATTAATCTAAGTTCGCTTTTTCAACAAAAGATTTATTTTTCGATTTAAAAAAAAATAAAAAAAATATGTGATATACCACACAAGAGTCCCTACTGCTCCCAATCGTCTGAAGCCAGTGAGACTATATCATCCCTAATTGGGGTATGTTGTAAGGCTGAAGGTATTGAGGAGGGGAAGGAGATGGCAAAGAAGGAAGTACTTGACTATTCAGATCTGGTTACCAAACGCGGCTAAAACCATTTCAAGCAACATTTCGATTCTGAATGGTGATCTTTCACCAGGGCGATACTTACAGTATCTATCATTATAGAACGTGCCGCAAATGAAATAGGTTAACAAAATTATGTAGTTTTTAGTATGAAAAATACCCTTTTTCAATTAAATGATTTTACCAAATTGTCAATTGAAAACAACTAAAAATAACATTCCCGAAAATTGTGGCTCGAAGGGTTTTACCTATTTACAGTCGATATAGTATGATTTTTTTCAAACATTAGGGTTCGTTTTTCTAAGGGTAGGCACAGATGTTCAGCATTTATAGACTGAACGACCACTGCCTATAGGAGTACCACTGAAGAGATAAACTGATATAATTGTGCTGTGGGCGTATCTTTGCGTTAAAGTAAGGTAAATTTTATCTTACTTCGGGTGAAATTAGATTGATCAAACATTGTCAAATATTGCAAATCGGTATTTTTATTTTATTCATTACGGCACAATAATGACATTGAACCACCACCACAATTTCCTTAATAATTCATTCCTAATGACACATATTTTTATAAACCTACTAGCTGGTGTCTACCCGACCTTGCTCGGGATTTTAAAAAAAATAAACTTATGACATTCTGAATTCTTCCTTGTCGTTTGGGTGCCATAATTGATTTGACAGCGAAAGTAATGCCTTCTGACGACTATTACTATCTCTAAACAAAGGAACAAAGAAATATTCATTTGAAAATGTTATTTCATTCCAAACATTTATTTTTATCAAAATATAACTAAATATTACAGTTCTTAAGTAGGTACCTACTTGTGTTTTCCATTTTGAAAATACATAATACAACATGGCGGGTTCAATGTTTTCATACTAATTTTAAAACGTTTTAGCAACAGTTTTACATATTGGATTTCATTCAAACTACTCTCTAAACCTTCCCGGCACTAATAAAGAATTTCAGAGAAACCGGTGGAGTAATTTTCGAGAAAATCGAGGACAGATAGCCAGAGAAACATTCATTTTGATATATAGAGATGGACTACCTACATGGTTAAGGTAAATATATGTTTTTAAAATCATTGATGATAATATTAATACATCTCAAATGAAACATAAGGCAACGGTCGAATCTGGGACTCAAACCCAGAACCTCTTGGTTCATCCGGGACCAGCGCTCTAATCAATTGAGCTAATGCCACATAATTGCTTTCCGTCATTTTATCGATATCAAACTTCCATTTAATAACTGTTAATATAATATTCAATTAATTCCCGTATATTTTTGGCTGTTATCTTTCTATACTGATCTAATCTGGTGTACTTACTGTTACGGTGTTACTATTATATTTAAGTCTATCCTCATTGTAACCAACTTGTACTGCTGTTTTATGTATATATCTTTTAAATTTTTATTTCTTAATCTATTTAATACTTACAGATGCTTTGATATTTCTGATATTTACGTAATAGTTATATTTTTCTAATATGAATGTTTTTATAATGTTGATATTTTTAAAAGTATTGATGTTTTTATATTATTGATATTTTTATAATATTGATACTTTTATAATATTGGTACTTTTATAATTTTGATATTTTTTATGATATTGACATTTTTATAATATTATTTAAATCGGTGTTATAAGATTGGACTCTAGTATCTCAATAACAAATCTGTAATGCTTTTACCATTATTTTTTCTCTTTAATTTTTTTTCTTTTCTCAACTTATGTACAGGACAAGATGCATGCGCCTAAATATAATAATTTTTGCCCTACATTTGTATGATGATTGTAATTTATTGTTGTATTATATTATATTGCTGAAATAAACTCCTGCGGACAAGCTACTTGCAGTGGCTTAGCGGGTATAAGTTCCCACTGTATATAATTAATATTATACAATAAAAAAAAATATATATATCTAGATAGTGCCTCGGATATACCTACCCGATTTTTCATTTTCCAAAATATTTGTGTATCTAGAAAAGTTAGAAAATATAGGTGTGTAGTTTCAAATGTCTTGTATAGAGAGAACCGAAGCAAAAATTATGAACGCTCAAATGTTTTTTTAGCTAATTGAAATGATTGTAACTTAAGTAAGGAATTCATGCCAGCTTACGGTTTCCATTGGTACCATTTTCATAAAATTACTCTTTGGACCCGAAGACAACAGAATACTAAATCGTAACAGATGCGTTCCAAAGAAGAATAATTACTGCGAAAAATTATTAACGTGCCAATATTTTTAGAAAGTAACAGGTAAGTAAAACAAAACTTACAGTTTTTAAACCTTAACTCTAAAACGGTTTTTTTTTATTTTCATTTATAGATAAACTATCTTCAGCTCGAACGTATTTTTCATTATGAGTTATGACAATTCGAAATATTCATTTAATAATAATAATCAGATGATTTGTATAGCGCCGTCATTATGAAAAATCACCTCAAGGGCCCTGTACAAATATTACTTCCTATTCCTTATCTACTTATGTACAAACAGATACAGAAAAACATACTTACTTGGCAGGTCGCTTCAGATGAACACAGTTTTATTAGAAAATTTAAGTATAGAGATGATAGTTTTACAGTTGCTATTTTATCCTCCCTTTTGATGTTACATTTATTAGAAGATTGGTGGCACAAGAAGAGTTGGTATTTATTGAAATATTTATTATTTTTAGGACTGGAAAATATTTATAAAATGACCTTAAAAAGCGTAAGAAGCTTTTAATAGATATTAACATTTTTTTTATTTATTTTTACAATTTTAGTTATTTACAGTGTTGCGGGCTGTGGACGCATTTGCGCACCGATGCGTGCATTTTTACCTTACGTAAGCACTAACCGGCGACCAATTTACGGCTGCATTTCTTCAATTTATGGATACGATTGTCTGAAAGAGTTTTAAGTTTAGTTCTAAATTCTGTCGAGTCTTTGATAATTCTTAAGTCGTGTGGCAGTTCATTCCAGGCTTTAGGTCCTGACACTCCGAAAGCACGATCACCGAACTTAGTATTAGGTGTGCGCTTTGGTTCCTTCAACCTTCCTATAGCTGATGACGCTGCTGATCTAAGGGTGGACTGCCGTGAATTGGTATTTTCAGGAATACACATTTTTCTGATAAGTAAGATAAAGTAAATAAAAAAACTTTATGAAGGTCCATCTCATAGAATTATAACGAAATCACGCACCCCTTATATAGGTGGCGGGAGTAATTACTATTGGAAATTAAATTATCAATGCCGTTCTAGGTATTTTGGTTGTTAAACTGTGATCGATGTGAAATATGGTTTTACAGCTGTAGCAAAGGACAGTAAGGTTAAATGTGCGCTCACAGATGGCGGTAATTTAAATACTTAAAAAAACACATTTAGCACGAAATACTTTTAAATATTGAAATGAATTATTTGTTGGCGGGTGCACACACGGAATATGAAATGGAATAAATTGTTATTGTAGATTTAAAGCTCAAGCTCTTAAAGAAACTTATAAAAATACAATATATTATTGTAAAACTAACATAATAAGTTTCTTGAGGGTTTCTTGTAAACCCGCCAAAAAACAATTCATCTCAATATTTAAAAGCATTACATGCTAAAAGTGTTTTCTTTGAAAATATTTAAATTAGCTCCATCTATGAGCGCGTATCACGTTAACCCTTAACGAAAAATGCATCATACGAGTAATTATTATTTTCAAAGTTTAAAATTAATGTTTTGCATGACGAAAGGAAACACACGAGCCATTTGCACAATGAAACATGCATGCAAAATATACAGAAATTAATTTCAAATATAATTTTAAATCACCATAAATTATGATAATATATTTTTAAGGTACACATCTAACTAGATTACCTGAGAGATAAAATATTATTCAGACTTCATTCTAACTTATTTTCTAAAGGATTCCAATCGGATTAAAATAAGAATGAAAATCCGTGAACAATACATTCAACCTCATTCTTCTCACAAGCACGATGATACGAAGAATGTCAAATTATTCCACCTCATTTTACAAGCTATCTTTAAAAAATCATAACATAAAGACATCTTACCTTCAACCCGTAGGCACAAAGAGGACACAACTTCAAAACAACGATCGTATCACTTGAATAACCACAGAATAATTAATACAAGCTCGGAAAAGATTACAATACGAGTTAATAGTTAAACTGAAAGAAAAAACATTTTAATAATTAATCCAATTAAATAATAGCAGAAAAAGTTAAATCAAATGTTTTAAAAGTTCACAAAGTCGCACTACCGCTGTCAAATCTGACAGCTATTCGAAATTCGAATGTTATAATATTATTATTTTAGTTCGTTCGGCGACGCCGTTCTTTTTTTTTAAAATTATTATTCGACTGTTAAGTTTTGTAGCCAGTACAAAGTGAGTAGGTACCGGCAATAGGCTGTTCGATAGTGAATCGCGCGACTGTGTCGCCACTTCGACGATCGCACAAACACTGACTGTGTTTTACTCCGGGCACCTGAGGAACGCCGAGCCAGAACGCAGCCTACGCTATGCGTCACGTACTGAAACCCCCCAAACATAGATAACACGCATAATAATACGAAGTAACCAGAAATTATATTATTGATGAAATTGTTTAATGCATTTAAAAGAGCACGTACTTTGTACGGAACGTGACTTATTTAAATTGAAGCATATGTTTAAATATCCGAACGTGATAATGTCATATATTCCGCGAATTCTCGGGCAGTTGGTCATCTGGCTTTGGTGATTTTTAGTTAAGTTATTATCGTGTTTTACAGTCATATCTTATGCAGTTTTAAATAATACTAGCTGATAATAACGGCATAGCTCGGGAATTTTGATGAAGGTGTGAATTCTTGCTTTTCGTTTGGGAGCCATAATTGATTTGACAGTGAAAGTAATGCCTTGCGACGACTAGTAATACCTTTAAACAAAGAAACATTGTGCTCGCTGTGAAAATATCTTTTCTGGATTCGAAACTGTAAACAAGGAAAGGAAAAAGGACAAACATTTGGTTATAAACAATTTATTAAAGTTACTTTTTATACTTACTGAATATAATATGTTATTAACTATTTGCTGCATCCCCGAGTTTCATCGTCGGCTCTTAAAGCTGAGTGATACCCAACTCAATATTATCAATATTACTCAATAATATTATCTTTTTTTTAGTACTCAATTTTAAACGCATTTTTTCCTCAGCACCTACCAGTACCTATCAAACACGTATACATAATCTATTTAATCTTAATTATTGTACTCTTTTCTAAATATATTATATTGCAATACTATGTCAATATTAGCTTTTGTCGCTTCTATTTTTGTATAATGGCACTAAATATGAACTAAACTTGTCAATTTGACGTTCCTAAAACGGATTTATTCCCAGTTGGACAGTCAAAGCTTTCTTAAATGTTGATGTTTAATAATGTGTGTTTCAAATAAATACATATTATTGTAATTATTCATTTGAAAATTTTATTTCATTGCAAACATTTTATTTTTCAAAACATATATAAATAATAAAGTTCTTAAGAAGGTACTTGTGTTTTCCATTATGAAAAATTTCTACCCAAATCAACCTTCTTCTTTTGAATATGTAATCTGTGGCTAACCAGAGTGGAATATCTATGGTCTAACCTCAATATAACATGGGGGGTTTAATGTTTTTCGTATATTAATTTTACAACGTTAAAGCAACAGTTTTACATATTGGATTTCAAATTACTCTCTACTCCAAACCTTCCCGGAACTAATAAGAACAAACTGTTAAGACTCTCAACTAAGCATTCAAAGGTCGCGGGTTCAAATCCCGGCATGCACAAGTAAACTTTATTTGATTAATTTGTGCTATTTCAGAATTAATTAATTTGAAATAATATATAGTATATTTGCGCACGTTCCACAGTGGAAGATACTCACAGTATCGCCCTGGTGAAAGAACACCATTCAGAATTGAAATGTTGCCTGAAATGGCTTTAGCCGTATTGAGTGACCAGATCTGAATAGACAAGTACTTTCCCACCTTCCTCTTCCCGTTCTTTTTCCCCTCCCCACTACCTTCAGCCTCACAACATTCCCCAATTGGCGATTGTGCGGTATTCGCATTTTTTTGTTGTTTAAAATCCCGATGCCGTCGACTGCCTGAAAAACCGCATCATCCCACTTTAACCTCCATCAACTCGCCTCCACCATGCAAAGAAGAAGAAGATGAAATACATCTTCTTCTTCGTATGGCTGACAAATTCTTACACAGCCGAGCTTACCCACGAGTTGTAAGAATATGACAAATAAAATGTAAAACGTGTATGGTCTTTCATTTAAAAGCAGACAAAAATTAAAGGCGCAGATCGTTAAAAAAGGTTTTAAATAACAACACGAAGATGGCTCATAGGAAAATTAAATTAAGTTAAAAATACATATTGGTCCATGTGCATATGTTTTACTTTAACCAAACCGTCATAACCAAATTATGTTCTAAGATAATTTTATGTTTAGGTTTTTTTTTATTATTTAACGCTTTACAAGGTAGATAATTACACATAATGGCGAGTTTTAAAAAAATTCTTTAATTTTAAATTGGATATTCACAGATGTTCACACTTATGTGAGAATAATCCAGTTATAAAAACTCAGTTAATGTACATAAATGACATAAAATTACAAATAATCAGTCAAAGGAGACACAAAACATATAATTACAAAAACTCACTCAATGATACACAATGCAATAGAAATACAAAAAGACATAAATGACACATATTTTCAAGTACTAGCATAACGTTTTTTTTTAAACTACAAATTATCGAAAAAAATGTCTACATTAGCACACTCTATTATACAGTTGACACATTTGAGACAGAACTAAAGTAGGCCATATTACTTCTGAATGTTTTCAGGTGGAGTGTGCTATGGCGTATTAAACAATATGAATTACGTACATATATTTCAATACTGCTAAAACATAATGTAGAATTATTTTCTGTAAACATATTAAATTTTAGCTACCTGCCGGTACTTACCTACCAGCCACCTGACAATAGCTTATTTAAAAGATTCTATTAGCAGAAAACATAAGAATTTAAGAAGCATTAATAAAATCAACGAGATTATATAAACCTCGAATAGCCTTGAAAAAATCATTTTTTTTTCGTGTTACGGTCGTGTATCATCTTAAATGATTTCTCCAAGCTTCGAGTATCGTGTCGTGTAACTCAAATAATTATAACAGCATAATCACTGTATCAAGCGTAATACGATAGTAGATCTATGATCAATAATTTTAATAATTGAAGGATTTTTAATTATATTTTGCCACTACCAACAATTTTCGGTGGGTTTATTTAATTTTATAATTTACACTAATTTATCACACACCCCGTGATCAAGAATATTATTTGTGTAATAATAGAATTCCAAACTTTTCCTATAAATCAATCAATTGCCTCCTAATTTTAAGTCAATTAATTATTCAACACGTACGTCGTATGATCTATGACGTTCTTAGCATTTTTTTAACAGTTTCAACAATTGTGGTAGATTTGATAAAATGCGAAACGTTCATGAGAAAGAAAAAGAAGTTATACTGTAGGCAGCAGCGATACGCCCATAAGATTCCCGACCCACACATTGAGAGCCACTCATATGTGGTTGGGTTCTACAAGAGAGATAGCAGATACAAGATAGCTGCGAGTGCATTCGGCAGGAAGGTTCCAACTGCTCCATCCCTATCCTTTCCCCTCTCACCTGACTCGCATCCAGTCCGTATCATCTGGGCACGGAGTTTCACCCCAAACTACCTGATTAACTCGACACAATAATATATTCATTCGAACGTTTCGTTCATCTTCTTGCATTATGCTATATGTCTTCAAGACAGGTATAAAATTAATACAAAACTTGCAGCTGCGTAAAAGGGTAAATAAATGCCTTTAGATAAATCATAAAATGTTACCATTTTGTTCATATGTTTTGACCTGTTGTCTTATTTAACTTAATATTTCGAAACTTGAGATTTCTGGTCGAACCATCGTACTTTCTTTAGTTTTGTTGACATTTGAGATAAGGGAGCGTACCTAAAATTACAGGTAAATGTTTTTTAGTATAGCAGGCACTAATAAAAAGGTATTTTCATACAAACCGGTGTAAATTGTCCTGAAAGGTAATTTTTTACTCCATAACCTGGTTTTACTAGCGATTTTTACCAATAAATTATATTATATCTTTGATATTAACATGTAAAAATCCATCTTGGAATGCATTGTTCTGCATATAAAAAGCATACGTGACATCCAGATGCATTTAACGATTTTATACAGACTTAAGGCGCTCCACCTTAAAAAGTCATGCATATTTGCCCCAGGTGTGAAAACTACAGTTCAATAAGGTCGACTTTTTTTTAAATAAGTGTCTCTATTTTGACTAAAAAGTAGTTACATTTACTTATGTCTTAAGTCTGTTACTTTGACTCTTGGCACTGTGATAATAAACTCAATTTTTATATTTTTAATGGGTGATATAAATTTCTTCCTGAAATTTCAGTAAAATTTTACCCGTATTATAGAGTTTTTAGGGGTATTCGGAAACCATTCGTTCAGTATAAAAAAATTCCGGTAACCTGTTGTTGAATGTCCTCATACGTTTTTGAGGACAGCATTTCAATGCATGTTAAACAGATGCTTATTTTGAATGTTTTGGAGTCTTAATAGGGATTGGTTCAAATTTTTGACGTATTTGGTGATCAGATTTGAATAGTCAGGTACTTCCCTGGATTCCTATTCTTCATCTCCTTCCCCTCTTCATATCCTTCAGACTCACAGCATACCCCAATTGGGAATGTGTAGTGTCACTGGCTTCGGTTAGCAGGGAGCAGTTGAGACTCTTGTGCGGTATTCATATTAAAAACACATTTCCAGTAAACGGCTCTATTATTCGCTTAAACCCAATAATTACCCCCACACCTTTGTTCACCTCCCACTACAATTCCCAAAATCTGTCAGAATTTTTAAACTTATGTTAGTTTAAAAAATGGCTTTTTACGAATACGAAAGATTATTTTGGAAGGAATCCGTTGTTATAGATATTTGAAATACTGATTTCTGCATTTTACAATTATTTATTTATTTATTTTATTATTTAGACGCCCAGAGGGCTTTTACATACAGATACATCATTTTTAATATCACATCGGAAAAATAAACAATAGAAAACATGCACAAAAGTTAAATTACACCTGAAAAAAGTTAAGTTACACATGAAAAAAGAAAAATTAAGAAACTGCACCAAAACCAAAAATATACAGAAACAGAAAAAAAATAATACAATATCCACAAAGTTAATATTAACATTAATAACAAATAAGTAAATAATGTAATAGTTGTAGTTAAAAATAATTTATAAACTAGTCAGAAACAATTCGTTCATCCTTCTTTTGAAATTTGCCAAGTTTAGATTATTGTCAAATACATCCATATCATTGAAGTATTTGTTACCGAGACTGTAAGCGTTGA
>JAHDVE020011590.1:0-31959 GCA_022606495.2 Halesus radiatus | reverse complement strand
CAATGTTCAGAGTGTATCCTGCATTCGTAGATCGTAAATTAAACGTGAAACTTAAAATACTGTCGCCACATTAAGCGGTTCGTCATTCGTTTGTTTATCAGTTGTCAACTCCCGTAAGGAAGCCTTCATCCAACATATCCATCAAAAATGTATGTTATGGCATTGATATTTACTAACTAAATTTTAACTTTATATTTTCTAACAGGGGATACACGGCTACATTGTTGAACACACATCATTACAGATAATATTAAAAAATCTCAAATGAAATGTGAAAAAGTTATCAGTCGCATCTGGGAATTGAACCATCGCTTAACCGAACCGAACTTATTGAAGCATTAAATTGAACCGTGTCTTACCGGGACACCACTCTAACCACTGTGCTAATGAGGCGTAATTATTTTCCTGAGTAATTATTTTAATGATTAAACATTCCAATATATTTTTTTAAGTACTTCCAATTAATTAAATATTATGGAGTTATATCTATTAAATTCGTAATAATTACTTTGTTTAAAACCACTGTATTTAATATGTAAATATCGTATTTACTGTATTTGATATATACTTATTAATTACAGTGGTTTTAAACAAAGCAATTATTATTAATTTAATTAATTAAATGTTCATTCTATAATTAAATTCAAAAGTCACCCATTATAAAAATTGGATAGGTTTTTTTTTTAATTTCATGTGATACCACACAAGAGTCCCAACTGCTCTCAACCGTCTGGAGCCAGTGAGACTATGGCATCTCCAATTGGGGAATGTTGTGAGGCTGAAGGTATCGAGGTGGGGGAGGTGAAGGGGAAGAGGAAGGTGGGGAAATACCGGGATGTTCAGATCTGTTCACGAAACACGGCTAAAGCCATTTCAAGCAACGTTTCGTTTCTGAATAGTGATCTTTCACCAGGGCGGTACTGGCAGTATCTTCCACTCTGGAACGCGCCGCAAATATACTACATAGTATTTTTAATGAATAAAATGTGAAATAACCCATGACAATAAGGAAGTCACGTGAAAAATATAATGACTTTAAAAATACACATTCATGCAGATCAACAAACGCCGATTCTGAATATATAACTTTTATTATATATAATTATACGTAGAATTTATAAATCGTTATTTAAAAGTGAATAAAAAATCATCTTATCAGAACATCTTGTTATGTTGGTACAATTGAATTTGGAACATCTGACGTCACGTGCGCGTTCTGTTTTTGGATTAGTATGAACGTTTTTATTTGTCGATGTCGATTTGTATTTCAGATGTGTATTATTTTAGTTTTGGCAAAATTAAAACTTAATTTGGGTGACTTGAAGCTCTATAATTGTTACTCAATATAAAAAAAAAAAAAACTAATATTAGTATTCATGAGCAAACCAATTATCAATACGGATATTGTGATAATGTTAATGCTCAATACTATTATTATTCTTTAAGTTGAAGTTTCTAAAAAGTGCATAATTTTATTACTTACGTTTAGTTATGGTTTACTATGAATAGAATATAAAATGATGTACGGTGAAGCTCATTCTTGTTTTGACATTTGACATTCTTACCTCGAAACTGATCAAATCCGACCGGCCATAGATTTGAAGCCTTTTGACGAACTTTGAAAAATTTACATTGAAAATATTTTTAACTATGAAAACTAAGTATAGAAAAAAAAATATTCTGGATATTTAAGTTTGAACGCGGTTAGATATATTTTTCAAATCGGACTCTGAATTCCTTATTCAAGGCACGTATGAATCGTTACACTTTCTAAAAGTGATTTAAAGTCATGCAGTAAAGTACGAAAACACTAACCTGAAAACCTGATGACAAAAATTGAGGTTTTTCTGGCTATTTTTTTATTCCTTCTTTTAATGAATTGTTCACCCCAACACACTACAAACTAACTGTCTAACCCTCGGGCCGTTTCACCTCAGGGGTAGGCAGAGCGAACGGACCGCTAAACAACTGTCTTTACATACACTTCTTGCTTCTTTCACATACATAAATTTGATGACTCAGAGTTGTGTCAGACCTAGTTGTATTGTATAGAATCATTAACAACCTAAATGACGGCCCTGCCATTGTCGCCACTATTAAATTAAATGTGCCGACGAGGAACACAAGACAAACTGTAACATTTTCTTGCAACATTTACACAACCAGAGTGGAAGATACTCTCAGTATCGCCCTGGTGAAAGACCACCATTCAGAATTGAAACGTTGCTTGAAATGGCTTTTAGCCGTGTTTGGTGACCAGATCTGAATAGCCAGGTATTTCCCCACCTCCCTCTTCCCCTTCTACTTCCCCTCCACAATACCTTCGGCCTCACAACATTCCTCAATTGGGAATGCCATAGTCTCACTGGCTCCAAACGGTTGGGAGCAGTTGGGACTCTTGTGCGGTATTCATATTAAAAAAAAAAACCAACTATCAGTCTCATTCATTAATCAATAGGATGCATTGCATGATCTGGGCAACGGGTTTGGAGGTGTTGTTTGTGTACTTGATGACTCCATTAATACAGTGAACCGCCATCTATACCAGCACTTGCTGAATATACTACAATATGTAGTAATTATGTTATAATATTGTATTAGTTTTCTATTTGATGTCACTGTTAAACGTTTGAAAAAGATTGTTCATTACTCTGTGGTTTAGAATCTCTACGTACTTGTAATTTTTGATAGCTAATCAAATAAATACATCGTCTCATACATTCTCTTCTGTTATTCAGACTTCTGACATGACCCGACTCAACTATTTGATTCGCTGGATCTTTCCACGTCTTCCTCGGGCGTCCCCTGTTTCTTTCATTCACATTCGCGTCATATTTATTTTTTTTATGTATTTATTTCATAATATTGTACAAAAGTCGCGAAAAATCGCAAAAAATGTATATTCGTCTTACACTCTACTTCTTAGTTCATTCGCTCTACATGTCCAAACCATCCGAGCGTCCCTTTCAAATCTCATCAGCCTTTCATTATTTTACATTTTTCAAACGATCGTGTATGGTTTTACGACACATACGCCCCAAAAAACTCAGTCATAAAGCATTCAGACTACGTTCATCTCTTCTCCGCCATACATCAGGGTTGGTATCAGCACTCCACTGTGGACTGCTAGCTTCGCTTCTTTGGACATATTTTTGTTAGCGCCAACCGCATTCAGTCCTCCGTTAATGGAGTTTCCTGCATTCACCCTTCTTTCAATATCCCTATCAGCCTTTCCATCTCTTATAAACATACTTCCCAAATACACAAACTAGTCGATCTGCTCCAAGTATTCATCATTCAAAATTATATTGCACACTGTTTTCGTACTCTCTCTTTCAAACACCGTGACTTTAGACTTACTTACATTCATCATTAGCTCATTCTTCATACATACTTCATTCGTCTACACTAGACAGTAATTCCAACTAGATTGCAAATATATTCTGATAAAACTTTGCAATCATTCAAAAGAGAGCAGCCAAACATTTGGGAATTAATTGAGGATAATTTTAGTAGTTCCTAAAATTTAAAAATGAATTAAAATGACGGAAAATATTTAGGTCTCATTAGGTCAGCAGTAGAGTGTTGTCCCGGTAACGCAGGAGTCCTCGGTTCAATGTTCCCAGATGTGACCGATACCTTTTTGCTTTCTTTGTCTTTCTGTTTCATGTTACATTTGATATTATCGAGTACTATTGAAATGATTGAGTTACGTATCGCTCAGATTTATGAGCCGACGACGAAACTCGAGGATGTAGCCCGAAGAGGATACATCAAATAGTTAATAACATATTAAATATATTTAAAAAGATATTTTTTTAAGATTTGAATTATTTTCATATCACATATTAATTTTGATAATGTCAGGAAATTATATCATTTTTCTTATCTGATACCCAAATTATAATAAGATAATAAAAAACTTTTAATTTTCCTTAATTTGAGGAGAAAAAAGACAGTATTTAGCAACAATTTTTATCGTTAAAGAAATAATTTAATCAAATATTTCGTGTTTTCCGGTTCCTTGTCTGAATTAAACCCGAAATTATTTGAGGAAAAAAATTAAAAATAACCCGGCTTTATCAAATTACGTTGTTATTCTAACTAACCATTTCGTCATTCGCAATTCTTTGCTTAATTTGTTAAGGCTGAACGAAAGAATATAGTTGTGAATGGTGAATACTTGGAGAAGGTCGATGAGTTTGTGTATTTGGGAAGTATGTTTACGAGAGATGGAAAGACTGATAGGGATTTTGAAATAATGGTGAATGCAGGAAACTCAATTAATGGAGGATTAAACAGGGTAGTCGCTAGTAAAAAGATGTCGAAAGAAGCAAGGCTAGCAGTCCACAATAAGCGCAGTGAGCAAGATTAAGAAAGAGAACGCTTGGATGGTTTGAGCATGTAGAGCGAATGAACGAAGAGAGGAGTGTAAGGAGATAAAGAATATGTGGCGCGAATGTGAATGGAGGAAGAAGCCGGGGACGTCCGAGGAAGACATGACAAGATCAAGTGAATCAAATACTCGAGTCGGGCCATGTCAGAATTCGGAATAATAGAAGAGAATGTATGAGACGTTTTATGAATGTGAATGAAGCAAGAAGTGTATGCCAAGATCGAATTGTTTGGCGGTCCGTCCTCTCTGCCTACACCTGCGGGGAAACGGCGTGATGGTTAGTTAGTTAAATTCGACGAGAAAATATTTTAAAAATATAACACTAAAACAAAATCGATTAGCGTCCGCTACCGCCATCTACTTCTCGACCTAAAAGTAGCGAACTAAAAAAGGTGTGAAGCTCCGCTAGGAAGAAATAAAGGAGCGCGTCTCAGATATGGTTGAATATTATTGCTATTACAATAACAACATAATATTATTACAGATGGCGCTAGTTTAAATATATTTTTTTTTAAATGCTTTTAGCCCTTAGTGCTTTTAAATATTGAAATGAATTGTTTATTGGCGGGTGTACATACGGAATACGAAATGAAATAAATTGTTACAGTAGATTTTAAGTTCAAGTACCTCAAGAAATGTATAAAATACAATATATGTACATATATTTTTTTTCATATATCTATTAGACATAATTAAGAACATTGTTTACATGGTTATAGCAAAAGTGTATTTAAGTACTAATTTTTATTTTTTTTATTAATAAATTATCCTTTTAGTTTCCTTTTTTCAAATTTAATACCTCCCCAATTGAGAAATTCTCGTGTTTAGGGAGGCAGTACTAATATTTATTGTTCACATTTAATAATTTCAACAGTACCATAAACTTGATGTTCTGGTGTCTATACACTAATTTCAAAAATAAAATATATATAATGAACGTATATAAACATTATATAATTGAAAATCCACTTCCACTTTCCTTAAAATATATAAATATTTCTACATGTTTCGATAGCAATGCTATCATCTTCAGGAATAAATGAATACTAAAAAATAATTTCAAGTATAGAAAAATGATAAAAAATTTAAAACAATAATTTAAGAATATACAAAATATGAGCATAAACAAAAATGAATTAAAGTAGGTAAGAAATGTTAATGACAAAATAATTATAAAACATATTAATTATAATAATTATTATTATTAATATTAATATGAAAATAAGTTTAAGAGATAGCTATTTTTAAAAAATATTTGATTATTTATTAAATTTAATTCGCTATTAACACTTTTTCTTATTTCTAAAATTTCAAA
The DNA here is from genome assembly GCA_022606495.2 of Halesus radiatus. Classification (NCBI taxonomy): domain Eukaryota; kingdom Metazoa; phylum Arthropoda; class Insecta; order Trichoptera; family Limnephilidae; genus Halesus; species Halesus radiatus. The sequence continues at coordinate 26,248 of JAHDVE020011590.1, read as the reverse complement.
TTTATCTAATTGTAAACCAGTTGTATTTGTATGTAAAACTTTTAAACCTTTATTTATATCAAACGAATGATTGGTTTCTAAAATATGATTTGCAAATTAAGAATAGTTGTTATTATTTAAACACCTTAGGTGTTCCTTAACCCTAATACTGAAATTTCTACAAGTCTTTCCGATAACGATAGCATTGCTATCGAAACATGTAGAAATATTTATATATTTTAAGTGAAGTGGTATATACAAAGTGTATTTTCAATTATATAATTAATAATGATGCCACAAAGTTATCAATCATTTGAAGAAAGTATATAAACATGTTTTTTAAGTGAGTTTATAATATACTGTAACGCGTTAATTAAATAATACACACTTTGTACGGAGAACACATTAAATCTTTATTTCGGGTCTAATCAATTTACAAGATAATTAACAATACGATAATATATGAATTTAAACAATAATGGGACAAGTAATGATCTTAATATCTATTTGTAGGGGTTCACTGAGAATCAGGCTACACCTGTCTCGGTCCTCCCAAAGGGAACGTTATCGGTTCCCTCGACCCTCCGGTTTACTGATAACCAGGATATACCTGTGTCAGTACTACCACCAGGGTTCGAATGAGTACTCTTCCTGGGAGATACTCTTAGTATCGCCCTGGTGAAAGACCACCATTCAGAATTGAAACGTTGCTTGAAATGGCTTTTAGCCGTGTTTGGTGACCAGATCTGAATAGCCAGGTATTTACCCTTTTCCCACCTTCCTCTCCCCCTTCTCCTTCCCCTCCCCAATACCTTCAGCCTCACAACATTCCCCAATTGGGAATGCCATAGTCTCACTGGCTCCAGACGGTTGGGAGCAGTTTGAGACTCTTGTGCGGTATTCATATAAAAAAAAAATGGGTCACTGAACAACAAGCAGAAGATTGACTAAGCGTCTCTTGTGTCAGACCTGCCAGAGGGTTATAAAGAGTACTCTCCCTCTGGGTAACTGATCTCCAAGCAGACGATTGACTAAGCGTCTCTTGCGTCAGTCCTGCCAGAGGTATTTTAAAGGGCGCGTGAGGCACCGGGAATTTGCTCTCCCTCCGGGTTAGCTAAACTCCAAGCAGACGATTAACTAAGCGTCTCTTGTGTCAGTCCTGCCGGAGGTGGCTGAAGGGGCGCGTTGGGCACCGGGAAGTAACTCGCTCTCTGGAACTAAAACCTGATATTTTATAGGTCATGTCAGCTGTGACATCCCTTCCAGGGGGTCACATCGCTAAGCCTAAGTAGCGGGGGTGAGAAGGTAGCCAATCGCATCCTTTGCCCTAATTAGTAAGAGACGAAGCGATGCGGGAGTGAGAAAGTATTCGAGATCGAAGAGAACGATCAATACGCACGGAAATATCCCTATTACTAAGATGATTTGTTACAATACACCTAAAATCAGTTTCTTATAAAATGTATTTTAAGTTTTTTCTTTAAAAAATCATAATTTTTTTCATCTTGTATATCTTTGGGAAGTTCGTTAAAACATTTTATGGCAGAATATGTGTAATGGTGTTGAGCTGTTGTTGTATTGAGTTTAGGGATTATTATTTGTCCTGTGGTTCTCGGCCTGGTGCTCAATGACTCTAATTTTAGATTTTCTTTATGAATTTGAAGTAATGATTTTTTTGGTATATTGTATTTAAATCTAAGACTTTAAATTCGTTGAATAACTCACAGGTAGAAAAATAAGATGGTTTTTTTAGAATTATTTTAATCAGTCTTCTTTGGACTATTTCCAATGGGGCTAAGTTAGTTTTAAACGCTCCTCCCCAGCCTATTATTCCATATTGTAGAATTGATTGTGCTAAAGCGTAGTAAACCATCAGTAGCATAAAGTTTTGTAAGTAAGTTTTTTTCCAATGTAGAGCATTTGGTTGAATTGCAGTTATCAGGATAATTTTTACAAGAGCTATGTATAATAATTTTGGAATTTGTTGAATGATGGTTTTTGTCCGATAGTGTAAATGTCATGAAGTAAGTTTTGTCCGAGTTTAAGGATAGGTAATTGTCATCCAGCCATTGTTTCAGGTTGTTTATTTTAATATTCGCACTTCGATAGGCTTCTTCCCAAGTTTTTTTTTTCTACGATTAAAACTGTGTCGTCAGCGAAAGATATAATTTTTCCTATTTTTGGGACACCAAGCATGTTATTTACGCAAATAATGAACAGTGTTGGTCCCAGAACTGTTCCTTGGGGGATTCTAAATTCTGAAAAGTCGGATTCGCACAATATATTATTAATTTTTACGTGTTGGTGTCGTTTATCTAAATAACTTTTGAACCATTTTGAACCAAGTTTTTGAGATTTCTTTACATGAGGGAGTACGGACTCTATCCGTGGCTTTATCCAACTAACTTTCTTCTGGGCATGCTTGGATTTCACTCCCTGCAGCTCAGAAGAGAGGGGTATGCCGCTACCCACTTTTTTAGACTACTGCGAGGCTCCGTAGAGAATTCAGCTATTTTGGAACGCATAAGTCTTTATGTTCCTGATGACTATCTAAGACAGCGTCATCATAGATTATTCTATCTTCCTACCTGTAGAACCAACCTGCCAATGGTTCTCCCGGTGGGGAGGAGTATATTGCTCCTGAACAAAATCTCACAGGATATCGACATATTTTGCGTCAGTGAGGAAAGATTCAAAAGAGAAATTCTATTGATTCTTGAAAGAATCTCTTCTCATTGACGCGATCTTCACTACTGCCTGAATTTATTTAAATATTTCTGAATTTATTTTTTATTTTTAGTATATTTCTTTTTCCTTGTACATTGTTTTACAAATGTTAAATAGGTACCTGTAATTTCTCTTACGTATTAAATATAACATGTTTGTAATTGTATTAGAAATTAAATAAAAACATTATTATTATTATTATTATTAAAACATTCTTTTACTGTTCCTTGAATTCCAATATTTTCTAATTTTTTTGATTAGTTTCTTATGGCATATGCTGTCAAATGCTTTCCTATTTCCTATTTTTTTTTTACAGTCACTCCACTTAGGAGGCCGTGGGGGATATAATTTCCCTCAAGGCCTAAATCGTCTTTGGGGATGTTGTGTGAAGGGTCTTTTAGAGGATAGAAAGGAGTGAACTTGGGTCTTGAAGAGACCCATGTTGAAGGAGGGAGGAAACACAGAGGCCGGCAGATCATTCCACAGCCGAGCTGTTGAACAGAAGAACGAGTCGTAGAAGCGACCCTTTCTCATGTGACAAATGTCAATCGTATGCAAATGTTGGGCGCGCGTTTGGCGTGTTTCCCGACTGTGCACCTGTGCCGAAGGGATCAATGACGCTAGTTCCTCAGAGCATTAAAACACCGGTAGAACAAGGACAGCATTCCCACCTGACGCCTGTGCTCCAAAGATTGCAATCCGTGTGTTAAGATAGGCGAATCTATCAAACGGACCTTCTTCCCGTTTCTGCACAAAAGGAATGAAATGAGCTGAGCCAAAAATAGCTACCAAATTCTATAGTGGGGCGCACTTGCGATTTCTACAGGGTCAGCAGTTGTGTACTATCTGCAGTATCTGCGGACTCTGTACAATACGCCCAGCTTCTAAGAGGCTAACTTTACTCTGGCTTCGATGGAGCCCGCAGCCTGAGTTGGTCACTTAAGGTTACACCAAGCATATCAATGGAGGGCTTGTTGGGAAGATTGCTTCCATTAAAGGAGACTAGATTGTCATTTCAATCCCTTTTAGACGTAATCAGACATGATTGGGTCTTTAAAACATTATTACTGTAAAACTAAAATTTACTGTATGTTTGTAAGTGACTTGGAGAACTTGAATTTTCAACTTATGTACACCCGCCAACAAATATGTCATACAATATTTAAAGCATTAATTGCCAAAAGCTTTTCTTGTAAAATATTTAAATTATCGCCATGAGCGCGTATCATGTTTAGTTTAACCTTAATCTATAAATGTGCCAATCCACACGGACGTAACAATAAATTAATACGCAAGAGTTCCAGCTGCCCCCAACCGCCTGGAGCCAGTGAGACTATGGCATCCCCAATCGGGATATATTTTGTAAAATATTTAAATTATCGCCATGAGCGCGTATCATGTTTAGTTTAACCTTAATCTATAAATGTGCCAATCCACACGGACGTAACAATAAATTAATACGCAAGAGTCCCAGCTGCCCCCAACCGCCTGGAGCCAGTGAGACTATGGCATCCCCAATCGGGATATATTTTGTAAAATATTTAAATTATCGCCATGAGCGCGTATCATGTTTAGTTTAACCTTAATCTATAAATGTGCCAATCCACACGGACGTAACAATAAATTAATACGCAAGAGTTCCAGCTGCCCCCAACCGCCTGGAGCCAGTGAGACTATGGCATCCCCAATCAGGATATATTTTGTAAAATATTTAAATTATCGCCATGAGCGCGTATCATGTTTAGTTTAACCTTAATCTATAAATGTGCCAATCCACACAGACGTAACAATAAATTAATACGCAAGAGTTCCAGCTGCCCCCAACCGCCTGGAGCCAGTGAGACTATGGCATCCCCAATCGGGATATATTTTGCTGCTGGAGGTATTGAGAAGGGGAAGGAGATGGTGAAGAGGAAGGTGGGAAAGTACCTGGCTAATCATACCTGGTCTATTATTAGTATTATTTTCATTTTGAAATTTCATGTGGACAGTGTCCTTCCTCTTGTACCCCCACCCGTCAATTTTCCTCTTATTTTGAATGTCTGATGTGCAAAATTTCATCAAGCAGTACCGACGTTCTGCTTTAAAGGATGGAAAAGGGGGGTGGGTCTGGTTTTTCTAAATATCATGTAAACAGTGACCTTCCTCTTGTTTTCAAGGTCAAGTGTGCAAAATGTCATCAAGCTCAAAATAAAAGTGTATATTTGTATAAAAACAAACGAGCATCGCCCGGGACATTTTTTATACATATATAGATAGATTTAATGCCGCCGATATCGGTATTGACGACCTCCGTGGTCGAGGGGTAAGGCTTTTGACTACGAATCCGAAGGTAGCGGGTTCAAATCCCGGCGTGCGCAAGTAAATTTTATTTAATTAATTTGTGCTGTTTCACAATTAATTCATTTAAAAATAGTGTATGGTATATTTTCGCACTTTCTGAGTGGAAGATACTCTCAGTATCGCCCTGGTGAAAGACCACCATTCAGAATTGAAACGTTGCTTCAAATGGCTTTTAGCCGTGTTTGCTGACCAGATCTGAATAGCCAGGTATTTCCCCACCTTCCTCTCTCCTTCTCCTTCCCCTCCCTAATACCTTCAGCCTCACAACATTCCCCAATTGGGGATGCCATAGTCTCACTGGCTCCAGACGGTTGGGAGCAGTTGGGACTCATGTGCGGTATTCATATAAAAGAAAATCATATCGTCATCTACTTCTAATATTTGCAAGAACACTTTAATTTGACTGTCCTAAAACGGGAAATTCTTCCTCGTTGAACAGCCAAATATGTTTTCTGTAGTAAATAAATAAAAATATTGTTTCAGATCCTTTGCTGCCATGGAAGTCGACAAGCAATTGCTATTGCAGCTCTCAAACATGCAACATTTAGTCCATTCTCTCCTGGAATCCTCGGCCGAGCATCCCCTGGACATCCTGAACACGGACCCTCACCCGAGCGACCTCACCCTGGCCCTGTTTGCAGACTCTGTCTACACTCAGAAGGAGTCTGAGGAAACGGATGCAGTTTATGGAGAAAGGTTGGTTCTACCCGAGGGTTGGCGTCTCCTGGTCACCGGCTCCAACTCGGGCCTCACCAACGGGTACTTCGGTGCAGCGTACGCGCACACCGGCTCGCAACAGGTTGTGGTGGCCCACCGGGGGACCATTCCGACCAGCCCGGGAGCGCTGTTCACCGACGCCTTCGGAATCTACGGAACCAAATACACCAGCTGCATGAACTCCGCAATCACTTTCACAGAGATCATAAAGCAAGCGATGCTCTCTGTGAACACTCTGAATGGAAGGAGTTACAATCTGACTGTAACGGGCCACTCCCTCGGCGGCTGGCTGGCCCAGATATCGACATTCACCGTCAAGTGTTTGAACGTGTCTGGCGACGCGTTAATAAAGAACACTGGCGATGAAGTTCACGCCAAGACCGTGGTCTTCGACAGCCCGGGCGCAAAGGCAATGTTGGATAAACTACGGGACAATTATTACGACAGATATAGGACCAACGTTTTGAACAGGTTGGATATCACGGTTTATGTTTCGGCTCCGAACCGTATCAACACTTGCGGCGCCCATCTCGGAACAGTCTTTCGTGTTTTGAATGATGTATCATCCTTTGACTGGAAAGGAAAGAAAACTGCTCTGTATAATGTGAAGACTCACGCGATCGGCAATTTCGTGGACGCTTTTAGCAAAAGTTCATCGAACTTCAGCAAAGTATTGGATTGGGCTAAGGACAGTGCGGAATTTTCTTCACTTTTTGGGAAAGAAGCGTTGAACCACGCCAATAATTACCATACAGATTTTGAACAGGTAACTAAAAAACCTCGCGTGGAAAAAATGACTAAACGGTACAAGGTGGACGCTTTCGGGGTGCAATCAGATGATGAAGTTACCGTTGAAAGTAATTTTAACCATTTTTCCGAAGATGAATTACAAATTCTAAATAAGTTATTCATCATTCAAAAGCAACAGATGGATGCTAAGATTTTAAATGAATTTGTTTCAAGGAAAAACCTTGAAATGAAAAAAAATCTGTTATTTCCTGATTTTGAAATGGATCACTCTGGTGGGAAAGTAATTTGCGTATCCAATCAAGTGTTAGGCGAACTTACACACCGAGTGAAGCAGCTGATGAGGTGGCTGAGAGCAGAGTTCACAGAGGCAGTGGAGAAACAGGTTGCGGCGTTTCCTCAAGCTGTTGACTCGATTTACCGCGCCGAGGGCCAGCATTATGTCAACTTATCAATACCAAAGTGCGCATTAGACTTTGCGGACTCCATCGGCCTCCGGGACTTCCTCCTCTCTGATACTGACCAGCTTCTCTGCATATTAAATAAAGATAGAAACTTCCAGATGGCCAGGGTGAGAAACATATTTAATCAAATGAATGACGCGAATTCTTCAGATCGCCTCGCCAAATACCTCTCTGAAAGCAGCCACACCTTCATGGATTGGTCCCGACTCAAAACAATGAAGGAAATTTACGGGTTACCACATCAGCAAGACGACCTCCTGTTCCTGGACTGCGCTTCAGCCGCTAGCCGAGGAGATGACACGTCTTTAAATGATTTCATTGAATACCACTTTCACAGAGGCAAAAAACTCGTCATCTTCACCTCGCAGTCAATAGCCATAAACAATTCTTACCTTCTTAAAACGCAATCGATTGAAGATAGCATTAATTTAATGGACTTTACTCGGGACTCACAATACAGACTCTTTGAAAGAAACATTGTTCACTTTGCCGATAAAGTATACAGCTTCCGACAGTTTTTGGGAGAAAACAGTTCCATCCAGTACGTGAGTTCAGATTGCATGAAAAATATTGTCACTAATGAAGACTACGTTATTTCTATAAAAGACACGCGTCCCTCTCCCGGCGATCTACAAATGCCGTTGTTTAAAACAAATATCAAAACAAGTACAGAATGCGTCCTACGCTGCGTAGAGTCACCTAATGTTCTCGTGGTGATGAGCGGTTTGAACCGCGAGGACTTGGAGACGGGGGCCGGCTGGGAGCGGCTTGTGGGAAAGGAGGTTATCCTCGCCGAGGGAGACGCAGAACTCTCCTTTAAAAATACCTGCAAAAAGAACCAACATAATACCATTTATCTTCTCGAAGTACTCGGCAGAGATATTTACTGCAAACAGATATTTGACAGAGACTTTTATTTGCCCAGAAAGTTTTACCATCAAGCGTGTATTGACCTGCGAGAGTTCGCAAAAACTAAACATCCTAATGACCTATTTGTCATTTCCACTGATCAAGACAAAGCATCGCTCTTGGAATCGCTCGAGAATTGTACGGAAAGGGAGGAGTTCTCGGAAAGAGTACTCATTGCGGCGACAAAGGAAATGGAGACAGAAATTATTCAAAGATATTTTAATAAAAATATTCATTTTTTGAAGATTGCTGAGAGTTATGAAAGCGACGAAGATGTTGAGAGTGATCAAAGCTCTGCGAGCGATGGAAGTTTTCAGAACACAAATCAAAGCTTTGCAAGTGATAAAAACTTCCCAGGTGATGAAACCCTTGTAAGTGATCATGGTTCGGCAAGCGATGAAAGCTTTGTAACTGATGAAGGTTCGGCAAGCGATGAAAGTGATGTTCTTGTAGAGTGGCGATATTCCCACGGTTCCATAGAGAGCCTGCGTACTTATGTGTCCACGGTCTCCTGCGAATCGATGGACGAGCTAACCTTGAGCCGAACAGAACGCAACTTGGTGATTATAACGGACGAGCCAGGGATGGGGAAAACTACTTCACTGGCAAGCTTGTCAAGGCGCTTTGAATCAGCCTGGGTCATACACATAGAGTTGAAACATTTCCAAGCGCACATAGACAGTTTATCAGAAGAGTTCACTGTTCAAAATGTGGCCACCTTTCTATTGAGTGAGTGTTGCACTCGGGCTAACAGTAGTCCGGCTCACGGGTTGTTGGAGCATTTGCTACAGAATGAGGCGTGTTCCAGGCGGGTCATTTTGATGTTTGACGGATTCGACGAGTTAGACGATTATATTCAAAAGAAAGAGAGTTCTAAAGAAAAACTTGTCAGGCTCTTTGCTTTCTTACAGAGCAAACCGACCGTTAAAATAATAATTACTACGCGCAAATATTCTAAAGATTTGCTCGAAGGGCAACTGAGACAATTTTCTACATCATTTGAACCAATCAACATACAAGAGCAATTGCGTTTTTTAGTTTTGTTTTGGGGTTCCTGCCTCTCCCTCGAGCTGGAAGATTACGAGAAGAAAGAGGAGGGGCGACTCGAGATATATGCAATGAAGGTGCTTCAAGAAGCGAAACGAGTACTAGGTCCAGACATAGACTGCTTCATGGGGATTCCCCTGCAACTGAAGATGCTGGCCGAAATCTTCAGGCCGCAAAGCGATCTGTTGGTTGAGTCTCCGGAATTTTTAAACGAGCAAATCGATATCGCTAGTACCCCCAATCTCTACAAAAGGTTCATAAAACTGAAGTTTGAAATATATTTTTACGACAAAACTTCTAAAGGTACAGCCTTAGACGAATGCGAAATACTGGAATACTATGAATCTCTGACCAAAAAACACGGCGAACTCGGTTTTCGTACATTTTTTTCCGATTTTTATGATGATAACTTTGACGTTATTTCGGAAGAGTGGCTAAATAAATTAAACAGACACGGCTTGGTGCACTCGAAGAGAACCGGAGAATTCCAATTTGTCCACCGAACATACGCAGAGTATTGCTGCGCACAAATGGTCGTGCACTGGCTCAATCAACGACGCCTTCATTGCAAGCGCCAACTTGTCAAAGAAATACTCCTGCCTCGAATACTGCTGCACCCGGATAGCAAGACCATGAGGTTATTTACTAATGTCGAATTAAATGAAAAACAAATGTCAAAGATTGCACTTGAATCAATCGCTGAGCATATTTGTAAACTGTGGCTTGAAGACAGTTCCGTATTTAGAAATCAGAATCAAACTGCTCTGCACATTGCAATCCATGAAAAAAACGAACACATCGTAACGCTCCTACTCAGTGGAATGGAAATACAAAGAACGCAAGAAGCCTTTGTCTCCTTCATTGTGCAATATGATAATGATAACAATACAGCGCTGAATATTGTAGATCAGTATTTGTCGCAAACTTCCTATTACAATAATGGACCTAGCTTATGGTATAACAGAATATTGGGAATAATTTTACAAAGCATGGAAACTTGCTCTTACGAACTCAAGGAAAGGGTTATTTTAGCATGTTTATTGACTCAAACTAAGTCGACGTTGTATATTAAAAATTACTTAGGAGGATCCGTCGATGTAAGTTGCGACACCGCAAGGGCGCTTGAAAGATTAAACCTAATACTTTTAGAAGTGACTCCATTCTTCGAAGGCATATTAGAAAACAATATCGATCTGATGAAAACAGTTTTACTCAACCGGCTACAGAATGATGTTGAACGCTATTATTTTTTAATAATTAATAATATAAAATTATCACTCGAGCCGACTGCCCTTCACTACGCTGCGCAGCATGGCCGACTCGATGTCATCAAACTCCTCGCCGTGCAAACCTTTATTCCCTTCGCTGTATTGATGACGCAGCGGGGTGCTTGTGGGGAAACTCCTTTCCATACTGCCGCGTGTTTCGGCTTTTTGGACGTCACCAAGTACTTTGTGGAACGTGGAGCGGATATTAATGCGCGTTGCAAGCAAGGCAGGTCCGCTTTAATGTATGCAGCTGGCGGAGGGCACATCCTGACAGTGGAGTACCTCGTACAAAGCGGTGCTGACATCATCTCTAGAGATGAAGATAGTGACACCGCGCTGGACAGGGCGGCAACATCGGGCCATCTACCAGTAGTACAATATCTCGTGCAAAGTGGCGCTGAGATCACCTTTAGGGATGAAGACGGTGCATCTACACTTGAAAGGGCAGCAGGAAAAGGACATCTGCACATAGTAGAATATCTCGTACAACACGGTGCTGATATCAACTTTATAAATCAGTACGGGGATTGTACACTTCATGCGGCGGCAGGCGGAGGTCACTTACCGACAGTAGACTATATAGTGAAGCACTGCGGTTTTATCAACTGTGCAAATAAGGAAGGCGTATCGGTACTGCACAGAGCAGCAGCGATGGGACATCTATCGACAGTAGAATACCTAGTACAGCACGGTGCGAACATCAACTATGCAAATGAAGACGGGCCGTCAGCGCTGCGGCTAGCGGCGCTAAGGGGCCATTTTCCGACGGTGGAATATCTCGTGCAGCACGGGGCCGATGTCAACGCCGCTTGCCGCCTCGGGAAGACCGCACTGTATTACAGTGCAGAAAGAGGCTTACTCCCGGTAGTGGAATACCTACTGCAGCAGGGGGCGGACCCCGACAGGCCAGACAGGCGTGGAGGCACCGCACTGACGGGGGCGTCTGTGTGCAAGAAGTGGGATGTGGTGCGGCTGCTGCTGGAACGAGGCGCCGATGTCAACGCCAATGGTGGTGAGGCTCTGAGAGAAGCTGTGCGACACGGCGAATGGTCCGTAGTGCAGTCCATGGTAGATAAAGGAGCGTCCGTTCGTAAAAGCTCAATTCGGTTTCGCTTATCGGAATTTAAACAAAAACAGCCCAATTATGAATTTAAACAATGATAAAATCACAACTTACTCGTATTTTTGTCAATTTTACAAAATTATTAAGGTTGGAGTAATTCATTAAAATTCAAACGTATCTGAGACACATGGTTTGAGTAAAGTTTTGCGTTCGTATAGCATTCTTAATACCGATTTTATATATTTTTTTTAACTGAACTTAATTATAATAAAAAGCAAGTAATAGGCCACTCGCATGCATTTTTTAAAGATCATGTGAATATATGATTCTTTTTTTATATGAATACCGCATAAGAGTCCCAACTGCTCCTAACCGTCTGGAGCCAGTGAGACTATGCCATCCCCAATTAGGGAATGTTGTGAGGCTGAAGGTATCGGGGAGGGGAAGGATAGGGGAGGAGGAAGGTGAGGAAACACCTGGCTATTCAGATCTGGTCACCAAACACGGCTAAAATCCATTTCAAGCAAAGTTTCAATTGTAACTGGAACGTGCGCAAATACGAGCATATTATACATTATTTTAAAATTAATTATTTGTGAAAAGGCACAAACTATTTAAATAAAATTTACTTGCGCATGTCGGGATTTGAACCCGCGACCATTGGATCCGTAGTCCAATTAAGAGTGCCCAATAGACAAACCAGACAGAACCACACACTAAACCTACCTCAATGCAACACTAACTCAGAACAAAACACCTTTATTCAACGCGCTTCACAAAATTTTAACACTTCATACAGTGAGTTCGACTTATTCAACTCAGCTCCTTATAATTTCAAACCAAAAATCAATAAATAACATTCACATAATACATATTACTCTGCACAGACTAGATCCTTTCCCTTCCCCTCCTTCCCATTATCCTAACCTCATACGCGGTTCTTGTAACCTTTCTTCTCTTTTTTTTCTCAAACTGAATAATTTAAATGCTTAAGTGTAAACCTATTGGTTCATTTTTTAAATATATTTGATAAATGTTATTATTGCTGTAAACTGTTGGTTTTCCAAATAAAATAAATCTTAATAATATATTAATTATTTGTTTTATCAATTAAGTCCAGCAATACAAAATCAGATAATTAATTACATGTTACAGTTATAGTTACCTTAGTTAATAACAGTTACTAACTAACTAACCATCACGCTGTTTCCCCGCAGGGGTAGGCAGAGAGGACGGACCGCCAAACAACTCGATCTTGGCATCCACTTCTTGCTTCATTCACATTCATACATCGTCTGATACATTCTCTTCTATTATTCCGACTTCTGACATGGCCCGACTCAAGTATTTGATTCACTTGATCGTGTCATGTCTTCCTCAGACGTCCCCGGCTTCTTTTTCCATTCACATTCGCGTCATACATTCTTCTTACACTCCTTTCTTCGTTCATTCGCTCCACATGCCCAAACCATCTAAGCGTCCCTTTCTTAATCTTACTCATTACGCTTACATCAGCCTTGCATTCTTTAAGAATTTCAATATTTTTCACACGATCATACATGGTTTTACCACACATTCGTCTCAGAGATCTCATTTCTACCGCATTCAGTTTACTTTCATCCTTCTTCTGCTAATTCCATGCCTCACTGCCATACATCAGGGTTGGTATCAGCACTCCATTGTGGACTGCTAGCTTTGCTTCTTTGGACAACTTTTTGTTTGCGCCAACCTCCGTCAATCCTCCGTTAATGGAGTTTCCTGCATTCACCCTTCTTTCAATATCCCTATCAGTCTTTCCATCTCTCGTAAACATACTTCCCAAATATACAAACTCATCGACCTGCTCCAAGTATTCGTCATTCATAACTATATTGCACACTGTTTTCGCAATCTCTCTTTCAAACACCGTGACTTTAGACTTACTTACATTCATCATTAGCTCATTCTTCATGCATAATTCATTCATCCTAGATACGAGGGACTGTAAATCTTCCATACTGTTAGCAATCAGCACCGCATCATCCGCATACAATAGGCAACATACTTTCAGATTACTCATTTCCGCGCCCAAGCCCACCTCTTTCAATTCTTGCATACAATTATCCATGTATAGATTAAATAACCACGGTGACAGTTACAGTTATTACATTTTAGTTACAGTTACATTAGTCAATAATTAGGTATTAACCACTCAGTGGCTGAGTTGATATCGCATCTGGGTCTCGCCCAGGCGTCGTGAGTTCAATTACTCGGCTGGCTTAATCCTCCATCACGACACAAGCAACGTCTTCCGCTTACTGTAATGGTAGTAAGAGATTTTCAAACATTGTCAGGTTATTCGTAACTAGAGAATTTAGATCTGTCTTTAAAAATTAAAGTTTAATAAAAAATAAACAATATCCCAGATGCGTCTGAAATCTTTGTATTTTCTGTCTTTTTTTCCGGTTTCGTCTTTCATTTAGGTTATGTTAATATTATTTTCTTCGATGATTAAATATTACAATGTGGTTTTTAAATCTCAATAAAAATAATTAAAAATTGAATATATTCTTTAGACTTTTATAAAAAGTCACTAGAAGTCTCACGTAAATAAAAAGTCGGATTCTAATCGGAGACACTATTTAGTTTGCAATTGTGTTCGGGTAGAACTTTGTAAACATCATAAAGATAGCTGCCAATAATATGAGATTAAAAATGGAAAATAATATTGACAAATCTTGAATTTGAGACATGATATCGATGAAGATCATATAAATTGAACTGGCCTCAATAGCTTAGTTGGTTAAGCGGTTGCCCCGAATAGGCAGAGGACCTGGGTTCGTGTCCCAGATGCGACTGAAATCTTTTTATTATATGCCCTTTTTTCCGGTTTCGTCTTTCATTTGAGATATGTTAATATTATTTTTTTCAATGATTAAATAAACAATAAAAATGATTATATTATATGAGTCATAATTAGTTATTTTGTAAACTTAAATGTACAAATATTTAAAATAAAATAAACAAGACAAAAAAATATGTCGGCCGTGACACGGAGGAAGAATTGCAATCCGGCCCCAGACTTGAAAAGGTTGCCCATCCCTGGCGTAGATAGTTAATAGTTCAGCAGTAACTAGTCACTATCTACAGATTACAAATAAATTCGGGTAGAATCTTGTAGTCATGATAAAAAGATAACAGCCAAAAATATATCGGAAGAAATTTGACAATTATTAGAAATCGAAGCGTGATACCGATAAAAACGACGGAACGGATTAGGGTAGCTGTAGCTCAATGGATTAAAGCGCAAGGTCCCGGATAAAGGTCCTGGATTTGGGCCCCAGCTGCTGCTGTTATCTTTTTCTTTTCTGTGTCTTCGGTTTCATGTTTCTTTTTGAGAGTTGACAGCATTCAATAATTAAAAATGTATATGTACCTAATAATTTATTAAAATAAAAGAAATCTGGAAATACTAAGTATGTAAAATGGAAAAAAAAATTACATGTGTTTATTATAGAATTGTTAATTCGAAATTTTTTTCATTTTCTCATCTTCAAAGAATCACGTTCTTACGAGCTATTATAGATGGAAACCATTACCATGTTCTGACTGAAGTTGTCTTAAAAACCAAAGCTTATGAAAACGCTTAATACCGTCGGGAAATAAACCAGTTATGTGTTCTGAATGTATTTTAATTTTCTTATTAAGTACATTGCCCACTCTTGGTAAAACTTATACGTTTGAACAGCGCCCTTGCGATGATTTTTTTTTCTACAAAACCACCGCTGTACAAATCATACAAATATTCTTAAATAAAATGTAATACACTGATTACTTTTCAACTTTTAACCAACATTAAAAAGAAAATCTTGCATAAATCGTTTCAAAATAATTTTCTCTGGAAAGGGTTAAAAGGACGCTGCTCATAGTACATCTCCGCTGTATATTTCTACCTTTTATTGTTCGAAATAAGATCAGGTTTGAAAACAATTTAACTTCACCGGTTCACCTAGGCGTGGTGAGTTTAATTCCTTAGATGATTAAGCCCTCCGTATAATACAAGTAACATCTTCCGTGAAATCCCGTGATAGTAGGATATTTATAAATATTGTGGGGTCACAAGTAATCTGACAATGTTTGTCTTCCTTTTTAAATTGAAAAAAGAAAGGCTGCATCCGTAAAATGAAATGTATTTCCCCGTGCAAACATGTTAATTTGCGGCTCTATATAGGGCTTACGTAAAAAGATATGGCTTTAATCGCATCATATGAACGGCGATTTTTTACAGTGAGTTAGCATGTGCCGTGTTAAAGTTTTTTTGTGAATTGCCGTCGGGACATGAAAAAGGTTTTTCTCCGCCATGAGTCAGCATGTGTGATGTCAAACTTCCCTTATGAGAACATAAGTTTGCAGTCGGAACATGAATAGGTTTTTCCACTGTGAATTCGCATGTGTGACCTGAAATTTCCCTTATGAGATCATGGATATTGCAGTCGAAACATGAAAAAAGTTTTTCTCCGCTGTGAGTCACCATTTGTTACTTCAAATGTCATTTTCGATGAGATGAATAGCTACGGTCGGGGTATGAAAAGAGTTTTTCTATACTATGAATACGCATGTGTTTCCCCAAATCTAGCTTCCGATGATATGAACATGACAGTCAGAACATGAAAAGGGTTTTTTTTCGCTGAGCGTCAGCATGTGCACCGTCAAACTTCCCTTTCGAGAACCGGAGAACATCAGGCGAGACATGAAAAGGACTTTACTCAACGGTGAGTTCGCATGTGACTTTAAATCTCCGGGCCGACCACTTGTATCAGAGGAGAACGTGCGAAATTGAACACACTATTTTAAATAACCCTGTACATTCCGTGCAGTTGAATATGTCAACTACCTCTGGAAACAATATACCGACTGCAATCTACATACAAGCGAGTAAGTATCTAAATCACTGTCTTGATATTAATGTTAAATTTAAATATAACTTTGGATAGAAAAGGTTTTGTTGGATAAACTTAATATACTTGAATTGATATATTTTTAAATATGTTTAGGCTTGATTTGTATAATGTACCGATGGATATCTTGTATTTATTGGCATAATACGTTATGCCAATTTGTAAGACAATGCGAGCGTAGCATGGCATGGCTTTAAATAGTGACATGATTTTATAACAAAATCACTTCTTGACAGAGATTAATAGAACTGAGACAGGTGTAACTAGAGATCAGGGATGAAAGCAGACTAAATACTGTAGAAATAAGATCTCTATGCATGAAAATCTTGTAGGATCTTGTTAAACATGTGGTGATCAGGAAAGAATGCAAAGCTGATTGATGTAAGCGTAATGGGTAAGATTAAGAAAGGAATACTTAGACGGTTTGGGCAATATAGAACGAATGCACAAAGAAAGGGAATATAATAATATATATAATATATATATATATAATATAAGGGAATCGCCTTTCTACAAAATACATATTCACAATATTGAAAGAATTCAAAGAAAATTTTTGCGTTTCATAAATTTTAAAGTAAACATACCTTTAGAGCACATAAATTACCCATCGTTAATGAATATTTGAAATATTCCAACATTAGAAAACAGACGGAAAATTAACGACCTAACCTTTTTACTAAAATTGTTAAACTATAAATTAAATTGTTCTGAACTCCTGCATTTAATAAACTTGTACATACCCAATCGAACTACAAGACAGACATTAACTTTCTACATATCTTTATCCCGTTCTAACTATAGTTTGAATTCACCGATTCAACGCTTACACAGTCTTGGTAACAAATACTTAAATGATATGGATGTATTTGACAATAATCTAAACTTGGCAAATTTCAAAAGGAGGATGAGTGATTTGTTTCTGCCTGGTTTATAAATTATTGTTAACTACAACTTTTTACATTATTTTCTTATTTGTTATCAATGTCAGTATTGACTTGGTGGATATTGGACTCGTTATTTTTTATTTTTTCTGTTACTGTGTATTATTATTTTTTGGTGCAGTTACTGAAATGTGTTTTGCACCTGTGTGAATATTATAAACTAAATATGTAAAAGCCCATATAGGGCGTATATAATATAATAAATAAAAAATAAATAAATAAGGAGAATATATAATAATAATAAATAATAATGCAATTATTTGTAAATAAGTTATTTTTATTTTTACATATTATATAATTTTAGCAATTGACATATGGGTCAGTGCTCAGCTATACATTCCGGAGCCCGGAGTGGAGCTCATTTTCAGGAGTGTGCAGAATTGAATGGTAGAAGAAGTCCGGGATATCTGAGGAAGATATGGCACAAAAATCAAATGCTTATGTCGGGCCATGCAGTCCGATTAACAGAAAAGTATGTATGAGACAATGTATGAATGTGACTAAAGCAAGGAGTGTTCGCCAAAACAGAGTTTTGTGGTGGTATATAATCTCTCCCTACCACTACGGGGAAACGGCGTGTAGGTTTAGTTAGTTAGAGAATTAAAGTTCTAGCAGAGGAAAGTCGCAAGCGAAGCGAGGTGAAGACATTTTTGGAGGTACAGTAGTAACAAGAGAATGGTTTATCTCAACTCTAAGCCTACACGTATGAAATAAACAGCCACTTGCTTAAAACAATAAAATTTGAAGTCGAAAAATTGATAATTTCTATCAACTGTGAGATAACATGTGCCTGATTAAAACAGACTTCCGTGAACATACATAATTACATTCAGAACACGAGATCGGTTTTTCTCCGCTGTGAATCTGCATATGTCTCTTTAAATTTGACATAATCGAACATGTGTAGTTACACTTCGGACATGCGTAAGGTTTTTCTCCACTGTGAATAAGCATGTGCCTCTTTAAATGCGACTTTCGCGAGCATAAATAGCTGCAGTAGGAACACGAGAATGGTTTCTCTCCGTCAGGAGACAGCTCCAATGTCTGTAGTAATTTAGACTTTTGTGAGTCGGAACGCGAGCGTGTTTTCGATGCACGGTGAGTCAGCATGTGCTTCTTTAAATTGGCCCCTATAGCACATGAATAGTTACAGTCGGAACACAGGAATGGTTTTTCTCCAGTGTGAGTAAACATGTGCCGCTTTAAATGCGACTTACGGGAACACAAATAGTTACAGTAAGAACACGAAAACGGTTTTTCTCCACTATGAGTCAGCATGTGCGAATTTAAAGCCGTCTTTCTATAACACGAATAATTACAGTCTGAACAGATGAATGATTTTCCTCGAATGTGAGTATCAATGTGCTTCTTTAAATCTGTCTTCTGTGAACAAGAATAGTTACAGTTGGAGCACGAAAATGGTTTTTCTCCACTGTGAGTAAACATATGTTTTTTTAAATCCGATTTTTGTGAGCAAGAATATTTACATTCCGGACAGGGGAATGGTTTCTCTCCGCTGTGAATCAACCTGTGCCTCTTTAAACTGGACTTCAATGAACACGAATATTTACATTCAGGACACAAGAACGGTTTTTCTCCACTGTGAGTAAACGCGTGTTTCTTCAAATCCGACTTCTGCACACATGAATAGTTACAGTCTGGACACGAGAATGGTTTTTCTGTAGTAGATGCCTGAACTTCTAAGCTTATATCCCAACATTTGGTTTCTGTGTCTTTCATACCAGACGTATGATCAATACTCAAGGAATTTTCTAAAGATTCTTCCTTTATTTCTGAGAGATCTACAGTTTTTTCAGGCGTTTCAATTCCGTCGTCTTCTTCAGTATCTGGCTCCATCTTGACGGAGACATTATCGGCGCTATGAAGGTCCATGGCTCTACTAGCTGCAATGCTGACAACAAATGGAACCTGGAACAAAACGTTGAAATTAGTGAAAACTGCAGTATCCCCAATGTGATTCTTTGTTGTATTTCATACTTTAAATATTCTTTATTTATCGAAGGAATCAAAAACTTTGTGGCTTACAAGCTGTTAAACACAGTTTATATGTACACATTCCTGGAGAAGGTTGAGTCCAACCGAAACCGGTCGAATGCAGAAATATACATAAATAAAATAAAGAGGCTTAAAACAAAAACATTTTTCATTTAAATTATTATTAATTTTCGGGATATCGATAGTAAACAATTGATCATTTTTAACATGTACGATAAAACCAATTATGAATTTTCTCCTTGTGACTTTTCCTCTAATAAGACAATATATAAATTGTTTTTAATTTTTTTTTTTTAACTTATTGAAGCTTACAAGCCGCATTATATATTTTTTAAATCACTGATGATAATATTAACAACCCTCAAAATGAAACATGAATCCGAAGACACAAAAAAAAGATAACGGTAGCAACTGGGTATGACCTTGTGATCTATCCGAACCCTCGCTCTAATCCACTAAGCTATCCCATTCCATTCCGTCATTTTTATCGTTATCATACTTCGATTTCTAAGAACTGTCAATGTCATCTTCAATTAATTCCCATATATTTTTGGCTGCTACCTTTTTCATCATGACAACAAGATTCTACCGAATTTATGTATTATCTTTAGATAGTGTCTTAATAAGGTTATTTTCAAACTAATTTTTTTAGATGTCGCCCGAATCCTTCTGACTGTAAATGAACTCAACGAACGGAGAAGCTGCGCTGCACAGCTAGCCGCCGCGGCTCGGAATATTTGAGTTACCGATTACCGGCGTACCCATTTCATTATTTGCTTCTTAGGTATTTTTAACATTGAAAGAGGCAATTTATAGAAATATTAATTATGGTAAAACCGATGAAAGGTTACACAATTACTTTTTCCATATTTTTTCAGAACGACATGTGCAGTCGTGTAAGAATTTGGCAGTTATCATTGGAGATCCATACCCGGAGAGCGCTTGTAATCGACTGAAGCCCGTGTTATTTCTATGATGCCTCGTTTTGGCTTCCCATATTTTTAACTCTGATGTTTACTCCATTTGTATATTTCTATTGCTTCTCTCAGACGGTTCAGTTTTAATGGAAGCGAGTTAAATTGAAAGACTTAACAATTTTATTTTGAATTTCTAATTCCGAAATTCGTAAATGATTACTATAATGCCATCTCTCGAGAGAGTATTAGACGCCCCGCAAAATATCAGACATGATTGCGAGATGCGTACACGATCACTTCACTTGACGCCACTTTGATTAACAAAATCGATTCGAGTTAAACTGAAATGTGTGAATATGCCGCTCAATTTCTCGTTCAACGTTTGGCGTTCGATTTGAATCGCTTCCACTAAAACTGAATGGTCAGAATGTAGCAAAATATCGGTATTATTTGAAATCCTCCGACCGGGTACCGTAATTATAATGGGAAAATGTTGCTTGGGCAATGATAGGTGGGAACCAGATGGTTTGTCCCCTATGCTACTACCAGTAAATAAAACATGTATATACTTACGTACAAGACGAAGCACTACGGTTACAAATACATTGTGTTTCTAGGGTGAGGAAAATAACTTTATACCGATATTAATTGAAGAGACGTTACCAGAAACAGATATTTACATTATTGTCTTGTACACATATCATAGTAATTCCAATAAACCTAAAACAGTACGTAGTACACACATACTAAGTAATTTATACAATATTTATAAATACAAGAGCAGTATTCGCTGGCGCTCGTCAAGCTGTCAAAGAAGTGTCAGATGATTTTTTCACCAGAGAAAAATGCGAAAGTGTCCATAGACAAAAAGGTTAAACTAACAATACCTCCTTTTGAAAATGTGATAATGAAGGGACAAGTGCGAGCAATAATCGAACAACATGATATATCCTTTTGAAATACCTAAAATAAATGACCAAATTCACAAGAGATACTTTTCTAAAATGTGCATTGTAAATAATAAAAATTCCCAGACTAAACCGGCCATAAAATAATTTAGCACAAAGGCTAGCCGAACCTATTGTTAGAAAAATTGTAATAACTATGATATGACGGGTCGTCGGGCAGTTGGTATTATTCTAGGAATAACGCAAAAAGAGAGGAATAGAAATGCGATCTTAGGTAGTTACAAGTAATTTATTTTTATATACGTGGGATTAGTCTTAAATCTAGAGTAAAACTTAATTAGACATAATAAATTTAATAAAACTAGATACGCAATTACTTAATTCTACTGTTAAAGTCCTTGTACTTAAAATTAGAGGTTCACTGACTTAGGTAATTACTTAATTCTACTGTTAAAGTCTTTGTACTTAAAATTAGAGGTTCACTGGCTTAGGCAAGGTGGGAGGAATTATCATTATAGTCAGGCACTTCCCTTTTAGGTGATGGATGTCCAGAGTCCAGTGGCGGCGTTGTATGTAGAGTCCTCGCGTTCGCACTACGTATTCGTGTACCTCCGGATCGATAGTAGGTGCAACGCGGCGATAATCAGAGGCCTGGGCGGTCTCCGATGTTGATCTCCGAAGGGCGAAGAGCAGTTACTTCCTTCTGGGATGGAAGTGTAGAATTCCCTCGTCGTCAGAGGACCTGGGCGGCCTCTCAAAGGAGCGAGAATTGGAACCTTCCTGGGCGGAAGGTTTCACTTGGCTAGGGGTCCTGGGCGGACTACTGCAACCGACTCGTCTGTCCTGGGCAGACTACTTGCAATCCTCGGTGGAAGACTGCACGCGACTCTCCGTCCCGGGCGGACTCTTACAATCGACTGTCTCCTAGAGCCCACTGTCCTTCTGTCTACCTGTCTACCTGTATTGTTCAGCGGTCGTTCCATCCGCGGCTCCATTCCCTTGAGGGGATTATCTTTTATTGACGTCTCATAAAATTCCAACGGAATTGCGGGTTTTCCCAAAATAGCAGTTAAGATTATTCCTAACAATAGGCTCGGCTAGCCTTTGTACTAAATTTATTTTATGGCCGGTCTAATCTAGGAATTCCTACTATTTAAAATGCACATTGTAAATCTAAATATTTCCGTGAATTCGGTCAATTATTTTATGTGATTACAAAAGGCTATATCAACTACATCGTAAAATAAAATAATCTTAATTGCTATTTTGGAAAGTCGGCAATTCCTTTGAGATTTTATGGGACGGCAATAAACACCTCAAAGGAATTGACCCGCCCGACGGAACGGCCCGCTGAACAATGCGGTTGATAAAAGAATACCTTCAGCGAGACAACGGACAGAGGGCTCGAGGAAACAGTCGCGTGCAGTCTTCCGTCCAGGAAGCACGAGTCGGTTGCAGTAGTCCGCCCAGGACACAGAGCCAAGTGAAACCTTCCGCCCAGGAAGGTTCCTATTCTCGCTCCTTGGAGAGGCCGCCCAGGTCCTCCGACGACGATGGAATTTTACGCTTCCATCCCAGAAGGAAGTAACTGATCTTCGCCCTTCGGAGATCAAACATCGGAGACCGCCCAGGCCTCTGATTATCGCCGCGTTGTACCTACTCCCGATCCGGAGGTACATGAATACCTAGTGCGAACGCGAGGACTCTGCATACAAAGCAGGCACTGGACCCTGGACAGCCATCACAAAAAAGGGAAGTGCCTCTGACTATAATGATAATTTCTCCACCCTGTCAGCCGAGTGAATCTCTAACTTTAAGAAACAACTTTATCCTACAAATAAGCCAAGTGAATCTCTAACTTTAAGAAACAACTTTTTCCTACAAATAAGCCAGTGAAACTCTAATTTTAAGTACAAAGACTTTATCAGTAGATTTAAGTAATTGCCTATCTAGTTTTATCGAATTAATTATGTCTAATTAAGATTAACTCTAGTTTTTAGACTAACCCCACGACTATCAAAATAAATTACTTGTAACTACCTAAGATCGCTTTACTGTTCCTCCCTTTTTGCGTTATTCCTAGAATTGTACCAACTGCCTTACTCACCGTCATATCAATCATCGCAAATACCCGAAATATTATTATTTTTATCCTTTCCTGAGGAGCAATACGTCAAAATTTCAAGAGACGTATATGGAAATAGCATATCCGAAATATATAATCAAATCCCTACAGAAATGTACATAACCTGCAAAACGTCAAACATTGATCCAATAATAAGGACCTCCAGTAAAAATAAAATATCTTTAAAAAATATATTCGTATAGATCAGCGAACGCCGACGCTGAATATATTACTTTTTTTATATATAATTATATGTAGAATTTATAAATCGTTACTTAATAGTGAAATAAAAAATTATCTTATCAAAACGCCATGTTCTGTTGGTACACTTGCTACTGACTTCAGTAGCGCAGTAATTAACTTCAGTCCATTTTTTAATTAATGTTGACGTTCTAACTTATGTTCCTCGGAACACGCAAATGATTTTCCTCCTAATTTTGCAGCATACGATCTTGAACAAGACTTGTATTCACACACGAAACATCAGAATAGTTTCTTTCAAATTGCGTCAATAACTGAGTCTGCAACTTCCTGCAGTCTGAACAGAAGACTGGTTTTGACTTAAAGTCAAATCTGCGTGTGAGTCCACAAATTCTAATTATAATTTCACTCGAAACACGTAAATGGTTTTCTTCCATACTTCGCAGCATATGAACTGGATCAAGAATTGTATCACTACACTCGAATCATCAGAATAGTTTCCTACAAATTGTGCTATCGAATTTATTTTACCATCAGAACACAATACTTTTTTTAATCTAATAATTTCTCTGCATTTTAGCCAACAAGCATAAATTTTTACACTCAAAACACGCAAATGGTTTTCCTCGCAATTTTGCAGACATGATATGAAACAAGAATTGTAACTACATTCGAAACATCTGAATGGTTCTTTCAAATTACGCCAGCGGATGAATCCGCAAGTTGAATTGCACACAATCGGAACACAAGATTGCCTTTAACGTAATAGTGAATCTACGTTTCGGTTCACAAGCTTAAAGAAGCACTCGGAACACGCAAACGGTTTTTCTCATAATTTTGCAGCACATGGTCCTGAACTAGAATTCTTCACCTGGAACACGAAAATGGTTACATTCGAAAGGTGGTTATTATTTTTTAAGTACGCGTTGGATCTAATTATTACCAGACTAGGCACATGCCCGTGTTGGGGCAGTCGATTTTTCTAAATTTACACTCTGGAAATAAACCATTCCCGTGTTACGAACGCATGTTCTGTCACTCTCACTTCGACTCAGGTTACCTATTTAATTTTTTTCTGAATTTTGAACTAATTCCCTTACGGAGACTTACATTTTTATAATTTTGTTTATAATACATAAGTTTCGCACGACTAAAAAAACAAACTTTTGATTTCTCTGAAAAATATCATCTTGCAATCCAGCGACTGCAGTCACCGGGGTATTTTAATAGGGACAGGAATATTGACCATCTCTAACTGTGCCATTTGAACGCTGGGAACGAAAGTCTGAACTCCTGCGCAACACGGCGCATAGAGCTCCCAAGCACACGAAAATGTTCATAGAAAAACAGGCTCTAAACTCAATTTGTTATTCAATGTTTTATAATAATTTTTTATTCACATTTATTGATTAATTACTTATAATTTGTCTATTCTTACATTATTGTGTTCTAATTTTTATCATTTGTGTATACTTGACATTATTATTTTAAGAATTCTATATATTCCTGATGAAGAAAGCATTGCTTTCGAAAGATGTAGGTATACGTGTTAAAAAAGTGGTGAATACAAAGTAATTTTTTATTCATTTTTTTAATAATGACGCCACTAAGTGAATACCAATATTTTGAAGAATTTATAAGATATAATTATTCCTTGTTATAGATAATAATAATTTGGGTATAATTTAGGCGCCTTTTCAGGGATTGCGCCTATGTTTTCTGCACAGTATGAACGTATGGCAGATCCGACGCTATTCATTTATCAGCACCCGGAAAACTCATTTCTCAAACATAAAATACGTATTGTCACTCTGCACTCACCAGGCAATACTGGTAGTGCGGTCAGCAGCGTCACGCGACAATGATTCCGGCTCGGAATGTATTTCTATAGGCTACTATAGAAACCAATCATGTCGCCTGCGGTTTGTCGTTATAGTCTGAGGTAATAATACTAAAAAAATGTGTTTCTTTATTTAACATTTTTTCATTAAAAAAGGGTGAAAAATAGTTTCTCTGAAAACATACAGCTATTCTGGAGTAGCTACTATGCTATATACATTCAATTTGTATAAGCACATTATCTGGCAAGAGAGTACAATTTACAAAAACATAATTTTGCAAAACAACAGTGAGTAATTACGAAATTACTGTCAGCTAGCTCACGGCACGCAACAAGCGATTTCACCGCTGGCACATGGGGGAGTTTGTATTTGGCAGAAACTTGGCATTCCAGATTCAAGCGATTAAGTTTGATTTAAAAATTGCAAGCAATATTTAACACATGAGCGAGACGAGGATCGGAAAATGGAATTCAAATAATATCAAACGTATTGTGTTTATTAATAAGGATCAAAGGAATTATAATTAGTTGGTGAGTTTTCTAATTTTATGCTGTGAGATAATTCAGATGTTGCTGAAACAGCTGGATTAGAATCACTCTGATAACTGCAAGGACTTGCAGACGTGGGCGCTGGAGCGATTGATGCGACTTCATCGAGATGCATAAGTTCTTGTTCCATAATAACTTGAGCAATTTTCATCTTTGTTATTGCTTGCCTCCTGGCGGAAAATGTTTTAACTGTTTGTGCATGAGCCAAGAAAAGGCCATCAATTGCATCAAGTATAGTTAGATTTTTATTTTTAATGTGATTTATCAAGTTTCCCATAGAAGGCGGTGGTTCGGAACGCTTCCTATTTACTTTGCTTTGTTTTGGAGCTACAATAGTTGGAACAGATGCTGGTGAAGGTGCTGAAAACACTGGTTGAGTCTCATTATGTTGTGAGTCGTCTCTTGATGTTTGAAAAGATTCGTCATCTTCTGTATCTTCCGTAACATTATTTGATGGTAGGTTTTCTGATTCAATGTTGGTTAGCGATGTCACAAGTCCCGCGGGAATACATTGTTCATATTCAATGTCGAACACGTTACACAAAGT